>JAFBJZ010000777.1:270000-282500 GCA_016785225.1 Psettodes erumei | reverse complement strand
ACGGAGCGTCTCCGATTTAACAACTGGAAAATTCATCTGAGCGCGGAGGAAGTGCGACGACAAAACGCTGTACATCAACACAGCTGGTGACAAACCGATCCTTTCCTGTCCCGCTCCCTCACACTGCGGTCAGGGGGGCATATTGTTCCGCTGACCTTTGACCTGCAGCATCTTCGCTGCGATTGGCTCAACACGGCGGCGCCTACGTCCCCCGACGTAAAGACAACCGTCTGAAAATAATAATGTGGACGCGGTCGAAGGCGAGACGCACATTTAAACACACACTGTGTCGTGTGCGTCTGCGTGTGTGTGTCTGTGTGTGTGCGTCTGTGTGTGTGTGTCCGGCGCACAGCGACAGCAGGGACAGGTGAGTCACGTCGGGCTGCGAGCTGAACACATTGCACTGCAGCACCGAACATCACGACTCAGACGGACGGGGGAGGAAACGACACGGGGAACCTGTAAAGGAACGCGGCGGGCGAGGACCACGTTCCGCAAATCCCGGTCACCGCCAATCACCGCCCGTATCCATCACCCCCACCCCCACCCCCACCCACCGCCGGGTGGAACTCCCAAGCCGTGTTATTTATACACCTGTCTGTCTGGCTCCCTCGCTCCGGCTCCGTCACCTTACATCAGATTCACGGCGAGAGCGGCCGCGGCGGCTTCAATCCCCGCCCCCCTCGTTCGCACCGTGACAACATCCCTGAGGGGAGACGCTCCATGACACCCATCGTTATTCTGTTATTTATGTTTTAAAGGGGTAATCCACCTTTTTTTTTGCTTTTAACTCTGTTGTTTCTTTGACATCTGACACGTGTTTGCTGGGTTTTCCTCCCCGCCGCTCGCATCAAAATTCGCTTCTTTCTGTTGTCGACGTAACCGATGTTTCTGAGCCGCGTGAAGACGATGCTCGAATTCATGACGGTCGCCGCGAAGAGACGGTTTTTAAAAAAAGCTCGACATCTCCATCAAGTCCAGCGAGGTTTGACGCCATCGAGCCAGGTCCAGCTAAACGTGGTCGGCGTGGGACAGCGCCAACCTCCGATCCAAAATTGGATCGGATCACCTGTCGGCCTGACTACCTGCTGCGATAAGGCGCGCGCACACACACACACACACACACACACACACACACACAGGCATCACGGTCACAGGACAAAGTGCTGACTGACAGTATGAAGCTCTGCAGGGCTACACCGCGGCACGGTAATGGCTCGGAGCTTTAATAAGTTTTCCGCGTGGGCGTCGCTTCCGAGACGCCATTAAAGCCTTAAACGCTTAAGAGCTGAATTTCACCTCGATAAGTCCGCTCGACAACGACACGCGAGCATGTCAGCGATTCCTCCTCGGCCAAAGTATTTCCGAAGTTTTCCGATTATTCGACCCTCCGACCGCTCGCATCTGCGACGGCTCCCCAGATTAGGTGTTAATTTCACGGGCGTGCGAAGCAGATTAGGTTTTGACAGGAAGGAACCTCTTTTCAAATCGTGGACCTTATTTTTATTTTCACTGTCGGAGAGAACGGGCAGAGTAAAACGAACGCACACTCCAATAAAACTTTAATGATCCCCGTGAGCAAACTGGTGCAGCTATTTGTGCGTGACCTCCAGACTCCAGCACAGAACCTGACACAAAAAAGGAAATATGAATATGTTTGTCACTTTGTATTCGCGGGCCGGGGGTAATTTTCCAAACAGGAAACGGGAGATTGAATATTTCCAGACGTGCACAAGCGCGGTTGCTCAACCGCCGCGCCGGACGTCTCGACAGACCAGATGAGCCGCGGCTAATGTTTTACCAGCGGGTGTGACCCGCGGCCCGGCTGCGTCCTGTTACAGCGGGACGACTGACTGACGTTAAGTCGGCCTGATCTCCCCGCAGTCAATCCCCTCAGCGGGTCGGGACCGGCCCACCGCGGCCCGGTCAATGATTAGCCCTGAGAGAATCAAACAGGTTCCTTCTTACCGGTGCATCTCATAAAAAAAAAAAATTAGAATATGGTGGGAAAAGTTAGATATTTACAATCAACTATGCAAGAATTGTGCCGTGCATTTACAGCAAACGGGTCGGTCGAGTTATCACACGGGCCTCCGGACCCGGTCCGGTCTGACGCCATGACGCCTGTTTGAAGAACCACACACAACATCACTTCTACTTTCCCAGACCTTTAAGTCGTATAAACACCTCGGCACTTGTAACGTCAAGGAGATGATTTATGCTGTAAACACTCCTGCAACATCTGAGAAGTATTACGCTACGGCCGAGAAGAGGTTTGATGATATTTACGGTGAAATGATGTTCATAATTTTACCTTCCTGCTGATTTCTACGCGTGAAGAAGAAATCACACGGAGAGCAAAATGAGAAGAAGGAGCAAACATTCATCCCCACGTGCGGGAAAAGCCACGTAATATAAAAAACATGTATGAGGGGCCGTTTGAAATCACAGTGAGCATGTGTACTGTATGTGCGAGGGAGGGCGAGAGAGGCAGAGACTGTATGAGGGAGAGAGGGGAGGCAGCGGTCACATGCTCGGGGGAGGAGGAGGAGGAGGAGGAGGAACCGCCCATCACTCCTCTACGTCACGAGTCCCGCCTCCCTCCCCCCACTACGCCTCACATGACTGCAGCAGCCCTGTTCTGTAACTCCAGTCACGAGGATAGAGTAGTATTACAATAACCAGCCGGCAGGGGCGAGCGGCACTAGCACACACTGAGGGAGAGAGAGAGAGAGAAAGCCAGCAGCCCTAATAGCTCTGAGTAAATATTAACACACTAACGGTGCGTTTGTAGAACAGATAACCTTATCGTTCCACACATGAAGGAAGGACTCGCGCTCCCATACGCCGTGCAACTTGAGCTTTTTTTTTTTTTTTTTGGCTGTTCCTCATACTTGGGTCGCTCTTTATCTTCCTCCATCTGTGTGTGTGTGTGTGTGTCACTCAAGGACTTTGCAGCACGACGAGTCCCAGAAAAAGATTTCACAGCAAATACGAGAGCCCGCCGACCGTGCACCTCTTCTGCGTCACTTCCCTTCGCGCGTTTCGGCCTGCGATGTGCGTTTTGGAAACTCGAACACGACAAAGTTGTGCGGCTGTGGACAGCGTGTGGCAACACAGCACGAGTAGGCAGCGACTAGTATCCAAGAGCATGATAAGACAACTGTAAAAAAACAACTAAACTAAACAAAAATACATGCATGCTATATCACAGGCGTGAGCCCACCACAGACGTAACTGCAGCACAGAACAGAACCGGGACACGGTGATGTCATGACTTTAACGGGGTCACGATACAGTTACCACCGCTGATTATATTCAGATACTACTACTATGATCCAAAAACTCACTACACGTATAATTACACCATGTGTTGATGTAGGAGTATTAGAAATGACTCAGTAGCTGTGTAGTTCTGTTACACCTCAGGATACTGGTATAGTTTTGTGTTTCCTCCCATCATGCAGTTCACATCTGCCTGTGTGTGTGTGTGTGTGTGTGTGTGTGTGTGTGTGTGGGGAGCACATGTCGCTGCTGCATGTTATAAATAGCCTACAGTCTCCCCAGACCCCCCCAACACACACACACACACACACACACACACACACACACACACACACACACTCTGAATTAACCTGCTTTAGCTGCCAATCACACACGCCCCTGCCACATCCTAACGATGACCGTGCAATCGGAGCAATAACAATCACAATGACGCAATCTTATGTCACGCTGTGATGCGGTAAACACCGGGGTCCGACATCCCGGTGACGTGCACGCGCGTGCTGCGGGATGACACCTGAGATCAGCTCTGCTCAGTCGCGTGAGGAATATTATTATTATTATTTTTTGGTTTTCTCACCAAACCCCATTCGGAAATCCGCCGATTTGATTTTCCTTTCCGCGTGCGCCATAAGGCACACAGTCACGTGACACGACCTGGATCTATTACTGATCAATACCTCCTTCTGATGAATTCGGGAAACATTTTACACGCCGAGCGACGCGGAATTTCCACAAAAATCCCAACTTCTGTGACTGTAGTAACGCCGCTCGCTACCGCCCTCCGCGGGGACATTGGGCAGGAGATTACGCCGGGATTAACAGCAGCACCAGTTATAAAAGTTCAGATATTATTTGGATACGTGTTGCGTGGCGAGCTGAACCGTGTGCCGAATTCAATCACACCCTTAGGCCATCCGTTAATTATATGAATCTGTGTTTTAGGTTGGATGTGTGGTTTCCACCGCGCGCAGGATCCCTTCGCTGCAGAGATTTCTGAACGGAGTCTGGCGACTGGACATTTTCCTTGAAATTTAATGCAAAAAAAAAAAAAAATCACTTCCCTGCGACCCCCCTCCACACACACACACACACACACACACCATGTATCCACCACCATCGCCCTGTGGAAACACAACCCGACGACCAACCGTTTCACGCCTGGCCAAAGCAAACAACCGTGTGAACCAGACAAAACGTTTTATAACCGTTTCCAAACGGTTACGCAAACGGTTACGAAAACGTAAAAATCGCATCAACTTTCTCAGCTGCCACCCCCCCACACACACACACACACACAGTCTCAGTAATAACAGCATCATCTGCAATAATCGATTAAAATCGGAGGAACCGTCGTTGGGGAGTTGCTCAACTTTACCGCGCGGCTGCAAGACGCGCAGCGGGCAGATCCACAGATCTCCCCCCTCGGTTAAGCTCCCGGTGCTGCGGCAAGCCGCTTATAATGGAGTGCATAAATAACATTACACGGCACTGATGTGTTGCAGTGTCTCCACACACGGAGTCTTTATTGATCCAGCGAGGACTAGAGGGGGAAAATGTAAAAAAAATAAAAATAAACCATAAACAAATAAATCCTCCGAACCGACGGCGACAGAATAAAACGCACGGCCAGGTATTTTTTTTCCCCTCTGCACACACACTCTTAAAGCGAGACCGGTTCCGTGGGCCGGTGGATTCGTCTCGTAATGTCAGAATATCATAATAATCCCCGGGCTGAGTCCATGCGTTCAGGGTGGGGGTGGAGGGGTGGGGGGGTGCACCACGTGTCCACGTCTCCGGCACCGAAATTAAAACTTCCCTCAAGAATGCGTCAAAAGTTTCCCGAGCGCCCCTCTGCATACCAAATAATCCTCCCCGAGCCGCGGCACCCCGGCCGCTCTCCGCCTCCGGCACCGACACCGACGCGTTTATTCGTTTAATCCGTCCGAATCCCGCATTCGCCCGTGACTGATGACATTTCCTCCAAAAAAAAAAAAACCCGCGTGGAAGCCAGACGTCAAGACACAGTAGACATTCACACACGCATGCACACGCAGGCGGGCGGGCAGACCGAGGCGCCGGGACGCACCGTGCCGGGGAGATGCTGCCGGGAAGCCGGGCGAAAGGCTCGCATCAACCGGGCATAGCGTGCGCCACGGCCGGCGACGCGCGCAGACGCGCCCCGGTCCGCAAAGCCCCGAGTCCCGCGCGTCCGCGGAGGTCGGGGTCTTACCTGGCTGCCGGAGTTTTCTGTCAGGTAATTGAAGACAAACGACGAGAGTTCCTCATCTAATAGTTGAGCGCAGTCCGCCATCTTCTAGTGAATGAGGGAGCCGCGGAGTCAGAGAGCGGAGTATAGGAGGAGGAGGAGCAGTGGGCCACGGCCGCCTGCAGGGGGCGCATCTGTTTACACCTGGAAACAAAACCACCAAATTAAAGGCGCCCCGGTCTCCAAAGTGGGCTCTGGGACCTCCTAGGGGCCGATGAAATGACTCCAGTGGGTCCCACCAATAAAAATGAGGACTCATTTAATTTCACTGTCACTGTACTAAATGGAAATCATTGCCACTTATGTGCTGCCATTTGTCTCTTGCATGCAAAAACAGCGTTTTAAATAAATTATACTTATAAGTCGGCTATGTGCAATTACTGTCATTATTTTTTTAAATCAGATTTTACCTATGATAATCTGGATTATGCATGAATGTTTATTGCACCCCGATGCATTAGCTGCATGATAAATATGTCATCACAAGTGTTGGTGCTTGTGTTGGTCACCGAGCTAACGCTGATGACGCCCGACTGAACGATGCATGAGGTGTTTCTCACCTGCGGCCGCTTAAAGTCACGAGACTCGCCGTCGGCCAAGATGTTTGAAAATCAAAAGTTACTCGTTGCATGCCGTGAGAGTTGATCAAAATACAAAGAACTCCGTCGCACCCGCTCCTGCAGAGTTCGCCGGCCCGCAGCTTGGAGCTGCTTCCTGAGCGTCAACGAGCTGATTCACACATCCTGCGTTTGTGAACAAACTTCAGCGAGGCACGCAAGAACGCACGACAGGAACCGAACAGGCCCCGAGAACAGAGAACCGACCAAATGAGCCATAAAAATGAAGTATTATGTATTATATATATGATATTATGCACATTACTTCATCCACCAAATGATGGAGTCCAAACTTTCATCGCAATGTGAGATTTTTTGGGTTCTGGGCTGTTATCGCATCAGCACAGCAGCAGCTGGTTTTTCAGGTCCTCTTCCTCTTCCTCTTCTTCTTCTTCTTTTTGGAACTCAGACAGATTTGTTCCTGCAGCTCCGACCGTCGCTCGCCTCTGCGCCGGCGACGCTGCACGGTCCACACCCAGGCGGTGTAATTACCTAGACATCCGACAGGTAAACAAACAGCTGATCAAACGGGTTTTTAAAGAAAGATTGACAGGATGACTCGACTCGTTTGACTCGACAGCGACAACAACGACTTCAACTGTCGGAGCCGCTCAGCCCACGGGCCGACGCCTCGTTCACGTTGACCTGCTGCACGTACAGTAGCTGCTGCCGTCAAGATGGAGAGAACAACATTTACAGAATCAAGTTGTGATTTGCTGGAATGATCCTTTAAGGGTCTGAAAGACGGACTGTTTGTGGGTTTTTGTGTTTAAAAGGAGAGGAGGTGTTTATGTGAGAACAGAAGAGGAAGAGAGCGGTAATGGGCGTGTGTGTGTGTGTGTGTGTTGTGAGTCTGTGTGTGGGTGTGTGTCTTTTGAGGATACAGTAGCAAAAAGAACTTTCGATGAGACTGCGGCTATAAAAGATATTAAATTTCCACTCTAAAACATCATCTCAGGGAAGCACCTGCTCCAGCCTGTTGAAATATCATAAACCTCAATATATATAAAATATATAATAATATAGAAAACAGGGCAGTATCCCTCCTTTAAACCATCAAAGATGCACATCTGTCTGAATAAACAGGGAGGAGAGCGAAACATTCATAAGCTGGCGTGCAAAGCAAACGTTCGACAACCGCTCAGAGATTAAAGTGCGTCTCAGAAGAGGCGTGAAGTTCAGATTCTGCGGCCGCGGACCAGAATGCCATGCAGCTTCTGTTCCACCGACCCGGGCTTACTTTCTCATCACTCGCGGGGCGTTCAGAACCGGCTGCCTCCCGGTCGTCTTCCTCAGTCATCACACTTCACAAATGCTCAGCCAGTTAAACAGAGACAGCAGCCGCCGCCGCCGACATCACCTGTTGCCTCATCAGGTGCGACTCATACGCCCAGGTCCCCGGAAACCGTCTCGTTTCGGCTGCGCTGGTGGATAATACCAAGCAAACCTGCAGCCAAATCGAATTAAACGCCTTTTGCGAGCGTACTGTAAAGTGAAGCTGTATTATTAGCGACGTGCAAGTCATAACAGTCGGTAAAAATAGCCGCGGTAACAGTAGCCCCAATTTCCCAGCTTGTTCTGTTTGCTTGTCGTCTGATGAGCGGCGCTCTCGCCCAGGGGGGGGCACCAGCATTACTGACATGTCAACACAGTGTTCCCAGCTGACATCCCAGTGATGTCCCCTTCTTACGTTACACCATTTTATATTTACGCGTTGAGCCGGAGCCGGCGAGGTCGACGGCCAAACAACCTTCAGCATCGCAGGAAACGCAGACGTATCCGGGAGGTCAAAGGTCGGCAAGAAACTGCCAGGTAGCAGGTGAGGCAACAGAGCGAGGTGTGTGTGGTCTGCCTTTATGAAACATGTCAGGCCGTTTGGAAGCACCAACGCCTCAGGGAAACATCGCCCGACCGCAATCAACTCTTCTTCTTATATCGAGTTATCTCCGTGTACGAACAATAAAGAGCGAAGGAGGAAGAGGAACGCACCACGAGGTGCCCCGGGGGGGGAGGGCCCGCGAAACAAACGTTCCGACCTGAGAACAAAACTCTGTTTGCTGTGACAAATGGGCAATAAGGTGCAGAGACCACCACACACACACACACACTAACTGTAAGCCGAGATGATGTGTGTGTTTGCAGCATCCGGACCATCCCAGCTGGCATTTCAACGCTGTTGGGTCCTCAGGGTGCGGCCCCTCCGCCAAAACAGAATCCAAGGCCGCCGTGTCAGGTGGTATGGTGCGGTCCCTCCGATAAGACGGTCCAATCATAACCCGGCTTCTGTCCCCAGTTTACCTCTGTTCCCCGGACATGTGGTGATCAGGAAATAACGCGAGCGTCCGAGCTCAGCTTCAGGGGTGATCTTTGTTTTGGACGGGTCAGATCCATCGGTCAGTCCCCGTGAGCGGGGAGGATTAATCCCCCTGGGATCGTGGATTAGTTGGACCGCCGTCCCAAGCAGGTCTACATATGGAGCTCTGAGATGCCGGATCTTATGAGCAAACTCCAGGAGAACGTCCGGAGCCGAATGTCACGGCGGCGCCGCCAACAGATCCTGTTTTGTCCCGAGTGAACGTTTGGCTCCGACAGAGGTGAAGACATGACGATTCATCCTCTGGAAATGTGGTCAGCCACAGTCAGGAGGCGATACCCACCGCTCCGATCTCTCAGAACAACATGATAATTCACACGGGACCTCAGCAGAGCCAGAGAAGTGTGTGTGGGCCCGGTCCAAACCCTGCTGCCACAACAGATCCACAACAGACAAACGGACCGGACCAGATCCCGCTCATTCTGCTGAGGGGGTGAGGTACCTCAGTCACCTGGAGGTGGGGACGCCGTGCCCTCAGGACCCCCGACCTCCTGTCAGTCAGTCAGAGAGTCAGTCAGTCAGTCAGTCAGTCAGTCAGTCAGTCAGAGAGTCAGTCAGAGAGTCAGTCAGAGAGTCAGTGAGTCAGTCAGTCAGAGAGTCAGTCAGTGAGTTAGTCAGTTAGTCAGAGAGTCAGTCAGTCAGTTAGTCAGACAGTCAGAGAGTCAGTGAGTCAGTCAGTGAGTCTGTCAGTCAGTCAGTCAGTGAGTCAGTCAGTGAGTCTGTCAGTCAGTCAGTCAGTCAGTCAGTCAGAGAGTCAGTGAGTCTGTCAGTCAGTCAGTGAGTTAGTCAGTCAGTCAGTCAGTGAGTCAGTCAGAGAGTCAGTCAGTCAGAGAGTTAGTTAGTCAGAGAGTCAGTCAGTCAGTCAGTCAGAGAGAGTCAGTCAGTCAGTCAGTCAGAGAGTCAGTCAGTGAGTGAGTCAGTCAGTCAGAGAGTCAGTCAGTGAGTCAGTCAGTCGGTCAGTCAGTCAGTCAGTCAGAGAGTCAGTCAGTGAGTCAGTCACTCAGAGAGTCAGTCAGTGAGTTATTCAGTCAGTCAGTCAGAGAGTCAGTCAGTGAGTCAGTCAGTCAGATGCCACTCGCTCGTGCTCAGTATAAATAAAACAGACGAGTGGTGAAAACCTCATGGGGATGATGAAGGTAACTTACAGTAACTAAGTACATTTACTTTACTTTATGCTACTTCCTTGTTCCTCTACATGTCAGTATTCTACTCTCTACTGTTATCAGGTCAAACCCTCCTCTGAATGGGGGGGGGTTACTCCACTATAACTGACTGTTATTTACTGTAGTCATTACTTCATGCTCGTAAAGGACGACGCTCGGCCCGACCGCCTGCGGCGCCGTGACGATGTCATCAGATATGGATCGCACACATGAGCAACACTAATATTCTGCATTAACGTTCAAACGTCCGTCTCACGTGAGAGGATTCGGCGGATTCCGAGTCCGTCGGGAGGCCAAACGCATCTCGGTGTGAAACGGGCCAATAAAACAGGCGGCGTGTGGCCCGGCGTAACGCTTACAGCATTAAACATTTCCACAGAGCGCTAATAAATCACAGCACTGGTTACAGGTTCCAACCAAATAATTAAGCTGCCACCATAAAAGACGAACCGCCACTGAGCAAATGTCAAATTTTGGGGGCGAAATCAAGCGAAAGGGCAGTTTCCTCTCCTGATTATGTGTTGTTGTTGTTGTTGTTGTTGTTGATGACACGCTTTTCAAACCGTAATGAAAACAAATCAGTTCCCTGCCCTGCTTCTCCCTGTGTTTCCTCCAAAAATTAAATTAATTTACATTTTCTTCTCTTTAAACAAACGAGCCTCGCTCTGGACATTACAGAATCAGGAGGGCGCTGATTTATGAGAGCGTTTAATTTTTTGGGGGCGTCGACGCGTCCGCGGGAATTTCATTACTCGGTCGGTTGATCCGGCGAGAGGCCGCGGCGTGGAGCGAATCTGAGTGATGCGGGTATAAGCGCATCCTGCGCGGTGGGCGACTCTGCACGTATGTGTATATATAAGGACAACTCTCCTAATTTATTTTAATTTAATTAAAATTAATTTTATTTAATTGTTTCATATTTATTTATTTATTTGTTAATTTTTTTAAATTTATTTTTATTTTTGTCCTTTGTGCCCATGACACTGTATATAATTCCTGAGCCTAACTGGAGCTGGCAGCCTCAGATTCTTACCAAAGGTCTGGATGTAAACAGACACTGTAAATAGAAATCATCTGGCGCGCCCTCACGCAGTGACCCATCAAAGGCCGTCGCCGTAATAATAACCCGTCGTGTGACGTTTGGCATTTACAGTACGTCTGTCGCCTCCCCGTCCGTCCTCAAGCTCCTTACAGTGGCTGCGATCCGTTACACAAAAAAAACCCAGCGGAGACAACAGTTGCTGCCGCGAAATGAAAACCATGTTCCTCTGGAAATGGACGAGAGGAACGGACGCTGGAATCAGACTTTTCTTCTTTGTGGTGAAATTCCACAACGGCGTATTGTCAACCCGTCACAAGCTGCCCGGCAATGTGGCCGCGATTACTGGGAATATCAATCAATCAGTGATCAATCACGTCAATTCAGTGATGAACCTGAAGGCAGCGCTGCGACGAGAAGCGCCGGTCCGACCTTCAGCCGCCGCTCCGCCCTGATTGTTTCCCATGATGCACTGCTGCTGCTGCGGGCTGCGTGGAGCCACGCACACGAGGAACTGAAACAGACGTCTCCGCTCCCATTGGCCAATAAGAGGTGAACACACACTCGTACATGAACAAACGCACACACACACACAC
This sequence comes from Psettodes erumei, assembly GCA_016785225.1. Classification (NCBI taxonomy): domain Eukaryota; kingdom Metazoa; phylum Chordata; class Actinopteri; order Pleuronectiformes; family Psettodidae; genus Psettodes; species Psettodes erumei. The sequence continues at coordinate 271,160 of JAFBJZ010000777.1, read as the reverse complement.
ACACACACACACACACGGGGTCGTACTTACAGTACGTAACGCTGACTCGACAGCAAACGCAAGTGCGGGGTTTGTTTGTTGTTTCACGCTGCCTGCAGCTCCGCGTTCGTCAACACACGGCCACATGGAGGCCCGTGTTGTGCCGACACGTTAGGTGAAGGGGAAAGGAGGCAAACCGGCCAATCAGGAGACGCCTGCTCATTCCGGCCACGGCTGTGACGGCGTGCGGTTCGGAGTCGCCGCCGCGGATGTTCACGAATTCGTGAATTTACACAACAACGTCATATTCCCTTCACAGCTACAATATGTAACTCCAGTGAGCCGAGAAAATGACAAAAAAAGTTTCTTCCATAACTAAAGCCCCCCCCCCTTAAACAATCAGTTCCTTATTGATCCGTCCTACGATAAAAACAATTCAATCAATCAAACTTGAATAAAAAGCGAATATCAGCATCTCGTCCAGAGACATTACACAACAACAAACGTCCTCTATCGATGCCTGTTGTAGGAAACAGAGTCTTGTTTGTAGTTATCAATCAGGGCTGTGGCCTGTTTCATAGACGGGTCGTGTGCTCATTGATCAGCGGGGGGGTGGGGGGGGCAGTACAGATCAATAAAACTCACACACTGTTGTGTAGAGTTGAAACTTTCTTCAGCTCTCTGTTGTTGTTTTGTCTCCTCCTTCTTTTCTTCATCGACCTCTGCTCTGACCACATCTCCTCTCTCCTCCTCCTCCTCCTCCTCCTCCTCCTCTTCCTCCTCCTCCTTCATCACCACCCGCCTCTCCTCCTCTCTGCATCACAAGCTCTTTTTTTTCTGATGCCGCAGATTTACTCCTCATTCTTCTTCACCTCCTCCTCCTCTCCGACCATCATCACTGTCATTGCTGTTTTCTTTCTTATATCTTCCCCTGCATGTCACACACACACACACACACACACACACACTGGGGTGCAAACGTGCAGCGTTTTCTGATGTCCTCATTTACATGCTCGCTGAGGCCGTTCTAATCCCTGATAACGACAGGAGGAAGAGCGAGTTCAACTTCCACGCCAAACTCCTCTTTCTAATCACCTTTTGTTCATCAATCCACCGCGCCGGAGTCCTCAGTCTACCATTACCCACAATGCATCTGGAGGCAAAGAGCGAAGGAGTGAAAT
>JAFBJZ010000777.1:247500-265000 GCA_016785225.1 Psettodes erumei | reverse complement strand
TGCAGGCGAGACGCTTCTTTGTCGAACGTCCGGCGATCCGCACAGAAAAACAGAAAAACAAAAACTCTCATTAGCTGTTACCAGGATTTTCATCCTATTAAGTCCAGGCCCCAAAAGTAAATCTCACACGCTCATTAAAACACCTCAGCACTTTCATTAGGTCGAAGTGGCTCGGTGATCGACACGTGACCCGCAGTTTGGATTTGACTTTGTTTGGTGAAACTTTGCCTCATCTTCACCAGAATGACTTAAGCCGACTTCCTCTTCCTCGTGGGGCCGCGTTCGACCAAAGTGCATTCATGCTCGGATGTATAATTGTGATTTACTGGAAAGTGCCGACATTGCGCAATGAAAGAAAAAGAAAAACCAACAATCTCCCCGCTGTAAACTGAAGTGAAACGAGGCCCGTCGCGATGTTACATCAGGTTTTCTGCGCGCGGTAAGTGCGATCGGACAAAAAAACGAGCGCACACAGCACGATCAACACAGTTGTAAATGTGTAAATTATAGAAGGGTTTCCATTGAAATCGCTCATAAAGGGGCGTTTTCGGAAAAGATATGATTCACACTTTTTTTTTTTTTTGTAACGCAAAATCATTTTGTATCCGAGCGGAAAGTTATGAAATGTTATGACATTTTCCAGTAAGGGGCTGGGTGTCAGATAAATGCATCCAGCCGATCCAAACTTAGACATTTTGAAATGATTTCAATGGAATTTATTAGAATTGTGTGTTTTTTTTTTTTTGCATGATCACCAGATTTCTCTCCCAAATCTTTGTGTGGCAGTTCAGTGTGTGTGTGTGTTGTGGGAGTGTGTGGATGCAACCTGGGCGTTACTCGATTGGCTAATAGTGAGGGAGTTAGTGCAGAGGGAGAGTGTGTGTCTGTGTGTGAGACAACAAAAAGGGGAAGAAGGAACCACAGTGTGGGATGTGAACATGTGTGTGTGTGTGTGTGTGTGTGTGTGTGTGTGTGTGTCCAGTCGGCTGACTCACAGCAGCGCAGTGTGTACTCTGTGTCGGCTGTGTCGCATTCTTGTCATTGATGTTTGATGAGCCGGTGTCTGTTCAAGGCAACTTCTGCTCTTCAGCCTCTGAAGAGCGTGAACGCACACACACAACACACACACACACACACACACACACACACACACACACACACACACACACACTCCCACAGGTCAGCCAACATGGCGGGAGCTTCTCCCCTACAGGCACCGCCGGGCCTAAAGGAAGCACCACAAATACAAACCGATTCCACGACGCGACATCTGCAGAAACGATCGGAAATCGACAACAAACCCACAACAAACAACCGAGTGTGTCACAATTTTCACACGCCTGGACCCGTGCCTGCGCAGCCTCGCTGAAACGGGGCGACTCGCGAACACACACACCAGAGCCGCGCTACGCCTTCTTCTGACACGCAAGCATGTGGGTGAAGCGAGGGGTCGCGAACTGCGAAACGCAATCTCGCTTCAGTCGGCAGAGCGCGGCGCCCTGACATGTGACATCCAGAGCAACGAGGCCCATGTACTTATATATTATACATATATATGTATATATATATCATATACCCAAATAAAGTGATACTGAATTGGAACACTGATAATCTGACGTGGAGCGTAAAATGCTCTCAGCGCAGCAAACCTTTAACAACAGAGGAAACTCTTCATTACCTCGTCGACCAATCGGATCGCTCCTCTGCAGCAGCTGGAAGGACCCACACACACACACACGGCAACACAACCCTGTCAGGAGATACAGGAATAGAACATGACTCATGAGACTCACGCAGGCAGACGCACACACACACACACACACCAGGATCACAATCATGAAAACACACAAAAAAAGGCAAAGAGATGTACACAAAGACAAATGCAGTGGTGTTTCCACGTGTGCGCGGCTGCAGGAATCTCGCCGCATCATTAAAACGTCACGACGGCTCGAACCGTCGGCGCCGGAGTTTAGAAAGAGAAGGAAGTGTATGTGTGTGTGTGCACCGCGGCGCTCTCAACTCGCAGCACGTGGGATTAAGTTCATAAGGAGACGCACCGGGGAAGGTAACTGGGATTACGGGGGAGTTTTGCATTTGTCATCGTGAAAGTATTGAACGTGTGCACGGGGCGGGAGGCGTTACAATCCCACGCCGGGCCGCGGCTAATGTGATCGCTAACACGCGTCGTGTTCGGATTACATCACCTGTGACCGGGTGATTATCGGTGCAATGACTCATTTGATTGGTTTAACAAAAAAAAAAAATGGATTTTTGTGTTTCTCTCTCTCTCGTTCTGCCACCTCCAGCTCCCTCGCCCTCTCTCTCCCCTCCGTGGGACACAACTCTCTCTCTCTCTCTCTCACCGTCTTTCTGTCTCTCTCCCCCCCCCCCGATCTTAGTTCCTTACCGCTCTCTCTCTCTCTCTCTCTCTCAGCTTTATTTTGGTTGAGAGATAATCCCTGAGTCACGTGGAGAGAGAGAGAGAGAGAGAGAGAGATGAGGTACACACACATAAAAAGATGAGTGCAGGAGACGGTTATAAAGAAATAATGCCACTGAAGCCCTTTTGAAATGAACTGAGAGGGCGAGAAAGGTAGCGAGAGAGAGAGAGAGAGAGGCAGAGAGTTGTGGGGTGCACACACACACACACACACACACACACACACAAACCTCTGCCAGCCAATAGAAACAGCTGTTGTTGGACGGTCACCAGAACATAAGATTAATCTGAGAGAGGGGAGGAAATGAAGGGAGGAAAAGAGAGGGAGGTGAAAGAGAGAGCAGGGGGAGGAAGGGGGGAGGTCGTGAGAGGAGCAAGGAGGAGACGGGGGGGTGGGTGGTGGTGGTGGTGGGTGGTGTATAATGAAAACAGGGAGGAAGATGGGGATGGATGGGAATGAGAAGGAGGGATGAGTCATGTTTGAGGAGGAATGAGGAGATAAGGAGGAGGGAGTGTGTGTGTGTGCTGGGAAAATAAATACCCCCCCCACACACACACACACACACACAGACACACACATACACACATATTCAAGAAATGCTTTAAAGCTCATTGCAGGCCCCCGTCGCCCCCACTGCACTTACATACCACCTCACACAACACACGGGCAGGTGAGCTCTGATGTCACACAACACACAGGCAGGTGAGCTCTGATGTCACACAACACACAGGCAGGTGAGCTCTGATGTCACACAACACACAGGCAGGTGAGCTCTGATGTCACACAACACACAGGCAGGTGAGGATTCCCACAATAAGCAGTTGGTCATCAGCTCAGAGCGTCAGGGAGGATGAAGATTTGTCACTTTAAACACAGACGCACAAATTAAAACTACAAACTGCACTAACTTATATGTTCTCATTTTTTTTCGGGGGGGGGCATTGCCCACATCTGGGTGACACACATGTGCACGTGTGTGTGTGTTTCTGTGTGTGTGTATGTGTGGTATTTGCAGGCAACACAACTGAAGTGAAATGATCTGATGACCTGAACTCTGCCAGAATGAAAGAAAGACATGACAGAGAGGAGGGGGGGGGGGGGTCACTGAGAGAGAGAGATAAACTGAGAGAGAGAGGAAGGAGAGAGAGAGAGAGAGAGAGAGAGAGAGAGAGAGAGAGAGAGAGAGTATTCCTCAGGCACCTGCCCCTTGCTCGCTCCACTGAGGGAGAAATCGCCCATAATTACCTCAGAGCTCACACACACACACACACACACACACACACACACACACACACACACACAGAGAGGGAGGGGACACAGAGAGAGACAGAGAGAGAGAGAGAGAGAGAGACACACACACACACACACAGTAAATCCATCCAAAATGGTGCAAGCCGACAGCTCAGGCCCTCGCTCACTTACTCAAACAGGCACACACACACACACACACACACACACACACACACACACACACACACACACACACACACACACACACACACAAACAAATACACACACACACGTGGGAACAACTAGAAGATGCTGAGAGAGGGGAGAAAAATCCTAACTGGGTTAGAGCGGTGGGAGGGGGGGGGCTGCAGCGACCCTCCTCTGACCCCGCCCCCCAACACACACACACACACACACACACACACACACACACACAACACGTGACTGTGGTGTGGTTCACAAATTCATCCATTCGTCACCACAACTTTACTGACAGATCACCGTGGTGACAACTAAAACGCGAGGTGCACCGCCGTCACTTCACGAGGCGGCATCAAACTGAGGGTTACCATGGCGACAGCATCGCCGGACTCCAACGAGCCGAGCTGCTGATTAGGCCGCAGATAAATTTAAAACAGGAGCGACAATTAGCAACACAACGCTGCCTCAGGGCGGTTATCGGTGCACGTAAACGTAAAATAACCAACCAAGAAAAAAAAAATGGAGGAAAGCGTTGAATTAATTTGATATATGTGATGTGAATACGGCCCCTGAACGCTCCACTTGATCGCCGTGGAGGTCAGAGGTCAGGGCCTCGCGACCCGCGGTGGAATGTATACCTTCAGCGCGGCCCTGACCTTTGACCTCATTACTGTTGGCCCTGCGGCGATAATAGCTACTGAGGCAGTCGCACTTGTTGCATGTAAATCTGGGTGACACCTGAAAAAAAACAAAAACAACTACTACGAACTTTGCAGGTAATACATTTTTTTTTTGTGAAATGCATGATGGGCAATTAATTTTTGTGTAAACAGTTTTTTAAACGCACACACATTGTTTTTGTTTGTTTGTTGTTACCGTGCAGAGATTTAAAACGACCTGAAACTCCAGGTTCAGGTTTTATCTGCCGATCAGCGGCGTGTTCGCTGCGGCGACACGCCCGCACCGACGCCGCTGATGCAGTTGTTTTCACTCGAGGGCCGTTATCGGTCTGAGCGGATTGCGAAACCATCGGAGACGGTTACCGTGGCGAGTGCGGGAGGGGAGGAAAAAAAAAAAAATGACTCCACTTGAAACGCCCGGGGACCGTCGCCGTGTTCGTGCGGCTCACATTTAAGACGGCTCCGGGTTTTTCCAGGTCAGATGTGCGTTGTGTGTGTGTGTGTGTGTGTGGTGTTTTTTTTTTCTGACGACAACAACAATTCATCTCCGCGGTCTCGGGCCTAATTGCGGCGCTGGTAACGACATTTCGGCCCGAGCCCTTGAAAAGGCCACGTCGTCGCCTCGCAAATGTTAGGCAAAGTTAGTTTTTGTGGTCGTATCCCCTGATTGCTTTATCAGGCACCTTCAGCCGACACGTAAGACCTTGGCTCCCGATAAGCTATCGGCCTCTCCTTACGACAGGCGCCGGATGGAGCGCCCTCGAGCAAGGCACTCAACGTGAAGCCGAGCTGTGCGTAATAAAAAAAAAAAAAAAAGGTAAATAAAAAAAAAAAAAAACAACAGGAGGGTTGATAACGCAGCGCTGAACAAGCCCACGCTGGGTGAGTGTTTGCTCACCTCACTTTCATTTCCTTATCTCCACCCGGGGATGAAGCGGCCAAAAATGGGGTTGTGGGTGGATCCGGACTTGGACGTCGAGGCCCGATTGGATCAGGTGAGGCTGTTCACAGGTGATACAATCATACGCTGTTCAGGGATCAGCTGTTAAAGCACAGAAGAATGAAACGCACCCATTCACATGCTGGCTGACGTTAAGTCCTAAAAACATGTTATTTAATTATGTTTATTATCAGAACACAACCGCAGGCCAAAGGTCGCCTGGAAGTTAAATTACAGCAGTTAAAACGCAGATAGTGTGTGTGTGTGTGTGTGGGTGTGTGTGTGTGTGTGTGTTCGTTCAGCGAACTTCTCGTGAATTCAGATTAAGCCCAATAAAAAAAACGCTGTTAACAGAAACTGAAAGCACACGGGGCTGAGAACTCGTAAAATCGAGGCGAGGTGACGAGCGAGCATAAAGTTCATGCCGGTTCTGTCTGGGACCCGCTCGGTCCTCCCAGTCTGAGACTGGACCAGGGTCCAGGTTCAGGTTCATGATTTGATTGTGTTCACCTGAGGAAGGAAATGAAGGGAAAGTGGCGCAGTGAGAGCAGGGAAAATACAAAAGAATGAAGGTGAAAGAGGAGGAGGAGGAGGAGGAGGAAGGAGGGGAGGGTAGAGGAAGATGGAGCAGGTGGAGAAGCAGAGATGTTCATGGAGAAGGAGGAAGTGCGGAGGTCAGCACTGGTGGAGGAGTGAGAGGTGATGTCAAGGGGAGAGGAAGAGGAGGGTCTCATCCCTCCATCAGGCTTTAATCTCCCCGGGTTGAGAGAATCAGAGGTCAACCAGAGGACTCTAACTGAACGGTGGGAAAACAATCTGTCAGCACGCACACACATGCACGCATACACACACACACACACGCCACGCACGCACACACACACACACACACACACACACACACTAACTATGTCACCTGCATTCAAACTGTCGTCTTCATATCGTATATGACGAACAAATATGACAAATATCTGCAGCGTGAGAACAACGTGCGACCTGAGCGGCTAACACAATGAGCCGTAACACAGGAACACACAAGTGCACGAATCCAGAGCGCACACACACGCTACACACAGGTAATATACGGTGTGTGTGTGTATGCATATATATATGCATACACACACACACACTAATGGGGGAGGGTGAGAGAGAGAGAGAGAGAGTCCCCTTCAAAGTCATAATCATGCTCCTGCTGGTTTAAAATGCAAACCGACCACGCATACATATACACACACACACACACACACACGCACACACACACACACGCACACACACGCACACGCACACACACACACACACACACACACACACACACACACACACACACACGCACATAAACAGTGACACTACTGGAATGCCGACTGCTCATGTAGAACCAGCTGACCTTCGGCCACTGATACTTGTCCTTGAGTCACATGGGGGAGGAGGTGGGGGGGGGGGGGGTGGGGTACACTGCACTGAGAGTGTGTGTGAGTGTGTGTGTGTGTGTGTGTGTGTGTGTGTGTGTGTGTGTGTGTGTGTGTGTGTAAGCCTGGGTCTGAAGCTCGTCACAAGTTCCCAATAGCGCTGGTATTGATCAGAGGTTGGTATTACACGTGACTGTGTGTGTGTGTGTGTGTGTTTGTGTGTGTAGATATAGCTGGTCTGCATGTTTAACGGGTCGTGTGTGTGTGTGTGTGTGTGTGTGTGTGTGTGTGTGTGTGTGTTAAAGGTGATGATAATAAGCCTCCATCTCATGCTGCTGGTACCAAGGCCATCTCAAGGCCACATCACCTTCCTCTGGAGTGCTTTCTTCTGGATCGATGACACAGTGAAGGGGGGGGGGGGGGAGGAGGAGGAGGGGAGGAAGAGGAAGAGGAGGAGGAGGAGGAGAGCCCAGTCTTAATGTTTTAGCTCGAAGAACGCTTGACAGACAAAAAGAAATCTCGACGTCGTTTCTTAAAGGGACGGGTTTATCAACACACCTGATGACATCATACCTGTAACCTGCTCAGGCTGGCTTTTGATGACGAGTCGTGATTGTATTTCTTTTTATGTTAGTGTGTTGTGTGTGTGACTGCCGCCCCCCCCCCCCCCAACCTCGACCTCTCATTGACCTTTCGGTTGCAGCCTGAACCTGAACCGCTGCAGGTGCAGCCACGCCACGGCCAACGAGGGTCAGATGGAGGCCGGCACGCCGCGCCCTCGCAGCTCTGATGAGTATGCATAGCCACAACGCTGGGGGGGTAATAACGGGGGGGGGGGGGGTGCAGGTCTGTTCCCCTCATAATGTCCATATTAGGAGGTTCCTGCAACCCTTCAGATGCATCATTTCTGGAAAAGACGAAGTTTTTTTTTTTAATCCTGTGAGCACCGCAGACAAAATTCCAATTCTCTCCTTTTTTGTCAGACAGAAAAATCTGAAATCCATAAATCAAAAAGAAAAAAAAGATTATAAACAAAAAGAATTGATCTGCGTTTCGTAAAAACGACGGTGATATTCTGCCGAGTTGACGGCGCCAACATAAATCATTTCCAAATCCAGTGACAGGAGGAAGTCGTGGCGTCGGGCCGGTAGTTTTCCTCTCGGCGTATCGCTCCCGTACGACTCTATTATGACAGTTGGTTTGGAGGAATTCAAAACAAGAACGCCTCTCGTCTTCCCCCGTGGGCAACCGACCTCCATACACACACACACACACACACACGCACACACACACACACACACACACACGGTCTTATATAGACAGCGCTCGCTCAGACATGCATGTAACGGTCACATGGACGTGCAAAATAACAAACACACACACACACACACACACACACACACACACGCAGGCTGCGGCCCCCACCTCTGCTGTTTTCATAACGTGGTGTAAAGGTTAAGTCGGGCTCTGCTTGTTTAACATGCACACACACACACACACACACACACACACACACACACACACACACGACGCTGCTGAAGTGGACAGAAACAAAGAGACCAAACGCTTCTTTTAACCCCTGGCAGGTGGAGGGTGGACGGGTGGATGAAGGGGGCCGATGCGGCACGCAGGAGGCTCGAGCCCTCGGGCGAGGGGCAAACGGGGAGGGTGGAGGGGGGAGGGGGGGAGGGTGGAGGGCGGAGGGAAGGGAGGGGTTATGAAAGTGAAAGGGTCAGTTCACTCAAAAACACCTCCCGAAAAAACATGTCCTCCTGTATCTCCAGCGGTTCCTTGAGTTTGAGTTTTCGCTGTGCCAGTGGCTTTTTCCCATGTTTCTCTCTCACCACATATGGATAGGACTATGGACTCTGCACACACACACACACGCACATGGACGCACACACACTCACACACACACACGCACATGGACGCACACACACTCACACACACACACGCACATGGACGCACACACACACGCCGGCGTGCAGGCACTTTAACACGCATCGGGATGCTCAGTAAATACGTAGATGCTGTGTTACGTGCAAACAAATGCGCCCACGTGATCACATGGCATGAACGCATGTACCCCCCCCTCCCTCCTTCACACACACACACACACACACACACACACACACACACACACACACACACACGCACACACACAGAGCATTTAACACGCACGCTTTAACAATAAACTTCACAAAGATCGTGATCTACTGATGGTGGTTCCTCGTCAGACTGAGTCAAACCGCCTGACTGAGTGACGTGGGTGGAGCTCAGGTGGGCAGACAGGTGGGCAGACAGGTGGGCAGACAGGTGGGCAGACAGGTGGGCAGACAGGTGGGCAGACAGGTGAGCAGACAGGTGAGCAGACAGGTGGGCAGACAGGTGGGCAGACAGGTGGGCAGACAGGTGAGCTTTCTACTCTGACTCACACCTCTGTGGAGAGGAAGTTCTCCTCAGCTCCTGAACATACAGTGATGTCACTTTAACTCACTCACAGTTAAGTGATCAGATAAAAGAGAGTGAGTGAGAGGCCTCCTGTTTATGCTCTAAACACTGTGTGTGTGTGTGTGTGTGTGTGTGTGTGTGTGTGTGTGTGTGTGTTTGCGTCCATGACCTGCATACCTCCTCACACATGTTGTGTCTTTTGTGTGTTTTATGTGGAGCTGGTGTGTAGTGTGTTATTTGTCTGCATAAGTGTGGGCAAATTTCAGCGCCGGCGTGCACGTGTGTGAAGGTCACCGCGCGCGTGTGTGTGTGTGTGTGTGTGTCACTGTGCTCATGTGACACACTCTGCAAACAAAAGAGAGCGGACCCCAGCGGCTGCTCGCTGTGGTACGACAGAAATTCAACACACACACACACACAGCAGCAGTAGGTCACGACAGCGACGTCGCAGGTGTGTGTGTGTGTGTGTGTGTGTGTGTGAGTTTGTCAGCTGCCTCATGAGTTGTGCAGTGTCTTGGTCACCTCTGAGTCTCTGTTAAAGATGTTTTAAATGGCCTCCGAACACACACGAACACACACGAACACACACACACACACACACACACACACACACACACACAAGGAATCCTGCTTCCTGCATCTCCCCATGTGACCTCAGCTCTGGCGGGCCACCGCAGACACACCTGTCGATCTAACCGAGGTCGAGGACGCGCTCCTTGGTCGGTGTCGGCCAATCAGGAGGAGGCAGTGGATTTACATACGTTCTCACTGTAACTCGAGTCCAGTCTGCAGCTAATATCTAAATTATTTACTCGCTTACCTACTTTACTCAAATGTTTCTTTGCACTACACATAAAAAAAAATTTAAATTCATTTTAAATGTGAAAATGAAAAAGTGGAAAAACTAAAAAAAACACTTCTGCAAAAAATAAAAACGAGACTCGAATGAGCTGCAAAGTAATTAGCAGTGAAGACTTGTGTTACTGTACTGCGCACACACACACACACACACACACACACACACACACGGTTGCTACATAACAGTGTGTGAGTTCACATTTCAGGCATGAAAGGCATGAAGATCCCCGGTCTAAGTGGTCTGAACAGTGAATGTCACTCTCTCACTCGCTCGCTCTCACACACACACACACACACACACACACAAACACACACCCTCCGCACCACAATCTTTGTTGTGTTCCTCCCTCACTCATGTTACAAGCTGATCAACTGAACCGCGACAATGTCAGGTGTTAGACTGATGAGCAGCTTAACCTGTCAGTCAAGTAGAAGACGACAAACGCACAACACACGAATGGGAACCGTCAGCTTGGCAAAACAGCAGAAATGTGTAGATGTTTGTTTGTTTGTTTTGAGATCTGTCACAGACCAAATCAAAACGATCAGGGAGCCCAAACAGTCGTTGTGCGAACATATTTGCCGTTTCGAGGAACGTTCAAAACGGATTGTGTTGGGAAGCGTTGCGTTGCGCCGACGTGACACGGGGCCTCCCGCTTCTCCTGCTGCGACTCTGCAGGTTTCCTCAAGTTTTTTTTTTTTTGCCACGAGAGCTGAACTTTATTGCACTAAATATTTCATCCGACTCTCGCATCCGTCCAAACTCTGCTCGCGCTCAGCCGTGACTCCCTGTAAACCTCACATGACTAATGCATACACGGCAGCCCCGCTCCTCCTCCTCCACCTCCTCCACCTCCTCCTCCACGTTTTAATCTCTCCGTTCCTCCCACGCAAAAACATCTTCTCAAGTTCGTTTAAAGCAGCAAAAATGTCAAACCGAGTCAAAGGATGCAACGGCACCTGCGCGCTCGGAGCCGAAGCAGCGGCTTTCAGTCACGCAGGGACGGGAATCGCTGTTTTTTCCGAGCTCCGCCCGCCCCGAGGGTTTTCCAAAAGCGCTCCGGCTCCAGCTGGGACGGATAATCCTCCCTACATTTCTGGGCCCGCCTCGGGGTTCCCCTCCTGTCAGACCGGCCCCGGAAAAAACAGTTAAGCATCTGAAATCGGGCGCTCGAGCCGACTTAACTGGCTTCTTTCAGCAAGTAAAAGATCGAGCTCCTTCTGTTTGTTCCAGCAGCAAACAACCCAATATGGTCTTATATATAAATATATATATATATATATACACAAAAAACTGCAGTACCAACAGATATTACTCTGGGCAAATGAGGTGCTGAGCCGACTGCAGAGATATGCAGGACAGGTGGACGCACACAAACACGTCATATACACACACACACTCAGAAATGTGCTGATAAAGAGCTATATATCTGTCATTTTCTTTCACTCACTCTCCTGCACACACACACACACACACACACGTGCACAAACACAAACGCACACAGAGTTTTCCCCATAAGAGCAGTCCAATCTATTATTGAGTAGAGCGCCGTCATTTCGGGGGCCTGAAGGTCACCAGCATCAATAACTGTGCTGGTAGCCACTAGACAACCCCGCTACACACACACACACACACACACACACACACACACACACACACACACACACACACACACACACACACACACACGGCCGGTCACATGATGGAAACTCTTATTGCCTGCAAATCCAGATTCAACAACAAAAAAAAACAATAACAGTCTGACAGCAGGATTCAGGGCTTTGTGTTTCGACGGGACACGGTCCCCCTGGAGTTCACTTAAAACCAGGACCACGCAGATCTGGTCTCCCTGTGGGTGGGGTGGGAGACCCTGACCTTGACTGAACCGGCACAGAGCCCTGACCTCGACACCACCTACCAGCGGACGGGCTTCCCAGAGGGGCGGAGGCTTCAACCCCACGACCTCTGCGTAAGAAAAGGTCAAAGACGGTGATCAAAGGGAGCGGGATCAGGCGCGCTCTCGTGGCGAGGAATCGAGCCTCCCGCCGCCATTTCTGCCTGACTTTGATGTGTGTGTGTGTGTGTGTGTGTGTGTGTGTGTGTGTGTGTCGCGTCGCGTTGCCTTATCATGAGCCACTTGATCTCCTGACAAAGTCGTTCTTGCGAGTTACGTGTCGGGAGTTATCGGGCAAACACCGCGTGTCGGAGGAAACCGAGCGCTGCGGTAAGCTCGCGTCAGGCCGGGCGAGCGACACAGGTGTGTGTATGACAGAGAGAGAGAGAGATGTGGTTCATGCATTAACTCCAGTACCAGTAGGAGTACTATGTACTATGAAGTACTATGAATACTGCATCTGCTAGTATGCACGGTTTATTTTAATGCGCTAACTGCTAATTTTTATCCTGACATCCGGCCTCTCTCTCTCTGTCTCTCTCTCCCTCTCCGCCTGTCTGTCATGGCCGTCAGTGCGCCGGAGGCCGTGCACGCGCCCGGCCCGAGCCGTCACTTGTCGCGACCTTCGACCCCAAACGCGTCGCCCATCATCAGCGCCGCGGTCGTCCTGTCGACGAGAGACGAGGCGAGACACGAGCTGTCGCACCTTCCCTCCTCCGCTGAACTGTCAAAAAAAAAAAAACCAACAACACGCTAACAGGAACCGTTTCTACCACGAGTTACCATCAATTAAACACGGAATGAATACTTATATATATAAATACTGATTATAAGAACTTTTGTAAACTTTGAAACTTTTACAAAAGTAATTACAGTTACAGTAATTAGTTACAGTCCTCTGGTTAATATTCAGCCCGAGGCCGTGACAATCTCTCAGCGCCAGTTAGTGTTTCAGTTACAGTTTAACCTGATAACACAACACGAGTAAAACCAGTTGTCTCACACACACACACACATTTATTTAACCAAACACAGTACAGTCACCTAAACAAACACACACACACACACACATATTACAGTACGTCTGTACATGTACAGTATATAGATACTGTATTGAATCAGAGGTCACCACCCTGTGACACAGATGAAGTGGATTAGGAAAGCCAATTCACAACACAATTGATCTTTCTGGATGTAGGACACACACACACACACACACACACACACACACACACACACACACTCACACATTCTTCTATTCCTTTGCATACCGACATTCATGATGTCACTGGAAAACGTGTGGATGTTTACGCTTGTGTGTGTGTGTTTGTGTGCGTCTGGGTGTCCCACTGTAGTATAGTAGTATATAAACCACACACACACACACACACACTCCCTCTCTCTCTATGTCCATTCGTTCATCATCGGCCTGTTTGCACACAAACACCAAAGCTCTCACACACACACACACACGACGACCAGAGAGGAGCAGCGCGAATTCAGTCTGAGAGAACGCACACAGACAAACAGGCAAAATATGCGTTGTGCGACTGCAGTATGTCGACTGAGGTGTAAATCTCTGGGCGTGATGCGAGGGTTCATCCTCTGCGGACCATGAATGAGAAACTTATGTAAACTAAACAAGCTTAGCTAGACAACGACCCACGGCGAAGCTATCGATCAGTTCGACGATAAACACACAACGTAATCAATCCAGCTACACACCGACAGCGACCGTCTGACACGTGGGGTTGAACCGCGAGAGAAGTCCGACCCCTCAGCTCCCTGAGGAGCCGGAGGGGTCGGACGGTGAAACTCCGCGGGCCGGTGTCGGTCCAGAACGAGCTCGTCCGTCAGTGCCGACTGTAAACACACACTCGCCGAGGCCGGGCGGGGGCGGAGACTCATCTGCCTGAGTTGAAAGCCAACCAAGCAAGGAAATGTTTGTCTTGTCTGAGTATCTGCTGAAGTTATGTGGAAAAAAAAAAAAAAAAAGTTGGATCGGAAGCACAGGGATCCAAAGCATTCCCGGTATGAGGTTTTTCCACGCAGCCGGTGACAACACCAGAAACTAGGACGGCAACGCTGCACAAAAACATCCTGCGCATGACACAAGCAGAGACGACGGGAAGGATCCGCGTGGAAAACAAACGTCACGGCCCGACGCCGCGCTCGTAACGCGTTACCTAAGGGTACCGCCGCTGTACCTGTGAGTCAACGCGCTGGGCATAATACCCATTATAACGCTCCCTTCCAGCCTGTTTGCTCGGCACGTAATCAGCAGGTGGGGAGCGGACGTGAACGAACCGGCCGCGGCGAGACGCACAGGTGTGCCGCGTCACCCTTTTCATTTAAACGCTCAGCAAAATAAACGTCCATATGACGCTTTCAGCGCATATTTCTTGGCGGAGCGACGCGGCACGACGTTGGCCACTCGCCAAATGTCATGTTTACAGCTTAGCGGGTTTTTTTTTTTTTCGTCGCTGACACTAATGTACAGCGTGACTTATGGCGGGCGCTCAGGGGGAAAACGGCAGCTGCGGAGGAAACTGCTTCGGAACGCACGAAATAAAGAAAAAGTCGGCACGAGTCGGGCCCGTATCTGGTGTCGTGTGAAAAAAAAAAAAAAAAACTGCGGTAAACGGCGCCGCCGCCGCTTCCCATGGACTCCGATTAGATCGTCTCCCCCAGTCGAGCTCAGCGATGTTTGGCTTTCGGTTGAAATCCTTTCTGTCGGCTGCTTACACTGCAAACAGTCGTGTTGTTTAGGGACAAGAGCGCCGGCCTCCACCGCTGTTGACATGTAAGCCTCGTTACCACAGACTCGGAGCGGCCGTCGCGTACGAAACGCGACCCGATGGAAGCCGCGGAGTTCGAAGCGGTTTGTTTTTCCCTCTCTTTTGTAACTTGTGTTTACGTTTCATGTGCCGAGTGCCTATTACCGGTTTTGGGTGAATGTACATAAAGATGGAGGACGTGTCTCCGCTTCCTCCCACCGCTAATTAAAGCCAAACGTATCAATCCTCGCCACCAGAGGGCAATTGAGGTGCGCTGGCTTCACCTGTGGGAGCTGCTCACCTGGGTGGTGTCATGAAGCCGCCTCCAGCCGGCTCAGGATTTAGCCACACAGTACTTGGCGGGTGTTTTTTTTTTGACACCCACACAGTTCTCGTGTTGGTATTAGTCCTAAATGTTAGTCTATGAGGTTATTTTTGGTGTCTTACGTTGCATTTCCTTTTACTGCCCGTAATTCATTATGAAAAGCATATTTTCTTTTGATGTTGAATAAACAAATCGGCGCGCCTCCTTAATATTTTTGTGACTGATGTTTTGGTGCGTTTGTCATTCTGGAGGAAGCGGTAGCTGCTAGCGTGAGCGCTAAGGTGCTTGCATCTATTTTCCATTTGTGTGGGGTTGCATACCTACATGAACTGATGTGTGTGTGTGTGTGTGTGTGTGTGTGTGTGTGTCCAGCATGGCCGGCAGCCAGAGGAAGCATGTGGCGGCTCTGGCTCGTTCCAAAAAGGGCCGGAGCGAGGAGCGGGCTCGGCTTTAAACACTTTGAGATGCAGCTCGGGGGATTAGAGTCACGCTCTAACAGGAGTTTACACCTCCGTCGCCATCGCAGCCAATAAACAAATTCCCCCCTGGAAACGAAGACGCTTCTGGAGATTAACCGCTGATTGGGCGGGGCTGCCGACGAATCTTTCTAACTCTGCGGGGACAGGCGGGGGGGTGGAAAAATGAAGCGCTTCTATCTCAAAGAAAACTTCGGCAGGTGCTTTTTCGCCGATTCGTGCTGTGTCTGGGGGAACGCGTGGCGACGGCGGTGGGAATATGCTGACGCGCCGTCTGAGCTCGGCGGCGTCAATCTGATAACATCCTGTAAACCGGCACAGCCAGATTAAAGAGCGCAGTTAGAGCTGCTCTATTGGCCCCAGATCTACACCTGGATATGCACCTTCATATACAGAGTCAAAACATATTCTTCATGACTCATCATGAGCCAATGGGATTTGATCGGTTCCGTATAAAAGTTGCCGTGGCGACGGTGCTGAGAAACTACGCTCAGCGAACGCACAAAAGCGCTGCGCTCCTCGCGTTTACACAAAACAGAGCAGCGGGGAAGGACGTTACGTTTCCCTTCAGGCGGAGAGAAAAACAAAACGAGATCCCTGGAAATGCGTTTTGTTTTTTGTTTTTTTAACGGAGGCTTTCATGTAAGTTTGATGATGAGACCTGAACTCCAAGGCTGCGGCGGCGCCGTTTGATTTTGAACAGGCAGACCGTGACCCGCTAACAGCAGGAGCGAGGACCCGGTCCGCTGCACAGGCCTGCAGGAAATAGATTTTTAAAAATTTTTTTACAGCTTGCTCAGTCTTTATAATCTGGGTGACACTGCAGTAAATTCCAGGGAGCTTCATAAGCCGTAACGCAGTTTCTCATGACTTATTTTGTTTCTTCTGACAAACGACGGGTCTTGGCGCGTTTTTCCCTTCGAGCTCATCCTCGCCCTTCTGGGCCTTTCGCGGCAGAAGCAGCGCCGCTCGTAAAGAACCTTCAGCTGCTCTCCCCACGCGATAAAAATAAAGTTTTATTATTACCCGGCGTGCGAGGCGCTGAGCAGCGACGCTCAAGCGGTCTGGGATTCTGCTTCAAGGGCGTCTCGACAATAGATGTGTTGGGAGGAAGTGACACGGCATGCCGACCTTGGCGCCGGAGCCTTGTGGGCGTAAAGGTATTTCCTCAGACCCGAGCCCGGCCCGGTGTTTACGGGTGAAACGAGGACGTGCGACCGGAGCAACGAGGGGGGTCCCGGCGCTGGAGGTGCAGTACGTGAGCGTGTTATCAGGGCGCCGGCGAGTCTAAATAATCCCCTGGCGGTGGCGGGGTGGGCGGGGTTAGTCAGTGCCCGCCCGTCCCTCCAGACCCCCCGCTTCTCCCACATGTGATCCCGTCTGATCTTTCTACACGATGTCTCCGGGCGTCAGGCCGCTCGTGGTCTCCACCTCGGACCGTTCCACAACCTTGATCGACGAAGTCGCCGACTGGCCCGCTCCAACCGTGTGTGTGTGTGTGTGTGTGTGTGTGTGAGTGGAGGAACTGGTCGGGCGGGGCCGTTTCCACCCTGGTAACTTCCCATGCTGCCTCCACTGTAACTGGTTTGTGCGTTTGTTTCTGTCCGCCCGCCTCGGCAGCGCCGCTGGAAAATGGGGGCTGACGTTTGTGAAGATCGGCTTCACCTCTTCTTCAATCCCACGTAGGAAGTGACAGGAAGTAAAAACTACCGCTCCACGTCCAGAGAGCAACGCCGCCTCAAACTCTTTCACGTCGATCAGACAAAAACAAACGCCACGGCCGCTAATAGCAGCTTCAGCACGATCGCCTCTGCGCTTCGACG
>JAFBJZ010000777.1:0-242500 GCA_016785225.1 Psettodes erumei | reverse complement strand
AGACGCAGGTCAACATGAGATGCGACACAAAGACCTGAGGATGGATGTATCTTCATCATCACAGCCACACCTCAGTTTCCTCCTCCTGTGTGTGCGCTCCGTTTCTGTTGTGCATTTTATTTTTGCGGCACCGAGGTCGTCGGCGGATGAACGAGGAACCTGAAACACACACGACTGAGGAGGCTGAGACAAAGTGTGTGTTATTAAAATGTAAAAAAAAAAAAAAAAAAAAAGGGGGGGGAATAAAACGATCAATGAATCCATCAGGAGACGAGAGCGTCGTCATCCTCAGGACAGGATGTGGTTTTAAAGGCAACAAACAGGAAGTAAACGTGATACTTTAGATGAAAGGGGGTGTGTGTGTGTGTTCAGGCTGAAACTGGCAACCCGCAGGTCAGGAGGTTGCCAGTTAAGTCGTGCGGGGACGGGGTTTCAAAAAGGCCGAGTTTGGGGGAAGGAGGAGGAAAGTTTGTCTCTTCATCGTCACAGAAGCAGTTTCCTGATCACAGTGATATACAGTCTGATTAATCGATCAATACACAACTAATTAACTAACTGCTCGTCATCTCACCTCTCATCACCTCTTATTTCTGCTGCTTCCTCCACACGAATCGTGTCACACAACTCGAAGACGACGAACAGGTTTGCGTTCAGTTTTATTGAAGCCACAAACTGCGCGCCAAAACTCTGGCGACGACTCAGAGGACGTCGCCTCGCGGCCACGAATAAGTTAAAGCAACAACTCGACTCAACAACAGTTAGAACAATAAATTACTCTGTACAGGCAGGAAAGACCAGATCGTCAGCAGGTTAAACTGGTCACATGTCAGTTACTACAAAAAAAAAAAAAGTCACAGGTAAACTGAAATCATGAGGAAGTACAGGCCTGGACTCGACTGATCTCAGGCAAGCGGTTATACTGACAAAGGTAACGATGGAGGTAACTCACACACAAACTCTCACTCTCTCTCTCACACACACACACACACTCTCTCTCTCTTTCCACTTGCACTCTTCTCAAACACAAACTGAGGTCTCCTGCTCCATCTAGTGGCAGGGAGGTGAAAAACAACAGACACACACACACACACACACACACACACACACAGGGGTGATGTTTCTGCCTTAAATAACTAAACGTGTCCAGTTTGTCGACGGTGATAATAAAGCAGTTATGACACGAGCTTTAGTTTTGGTTAAAACTGTAAAAAACAAACAAACAACTGAATAAAAGTCTTTTCATGCCGTTACCTGTTTTTAACAACATTTAACAGCTGAATTGTTCCTCTCCTCCATCCCACCCACCCTGGGGACATTTGGTATTTAGGTTTATCATCATCACCACACCCCACCCACGCTGCTCTGCTCCATCCTGACATTCAGGCTGAAGGGGAAAAGACGAGGTCCAGCTGTGCTGTCCCCCCCCCCACCACACACACACACACACACACACACACACACACACACACCAGCTGATGCAGCACAATCCAACAAATCCAACAGGAGAAGCCTCACCAATATTCAAACCACGCTCAGGAGAGAGCGCGAGGCTTACGGGGATGTCGTCAGCAGTAAAAACGCTGCTGTTGTGTCGGAGGAGTGAAAGAAAAGATCTCTGTCTCTTTCTCTTCTTCTTCTGACGCACAATGTGGTAAAACGTCAGGAAGCTACCGCTGGTTTCCACGCGTAACGGGATCACGGCGACGTCATCACTCAGCGCCTGAAACACGTTCACGCCGACAACACACACCCAGAAACGTCCCTGAAAGGGTCAGGGCGGTATTCATCTTTAAAAAAATAAAATAAATAAAAAATAAAAACACATTAATGAAATCTTTGGATGGTGCAACAACTCGGAGAGTCGTTTCCTTCTGGGAACACACAAATTAATGTGCCATGACTTAAAAAACACACACACATAGAAATAAAATGCACAGAGATTCACTTTTTGATGAATGCCGCGGCGCTGAAAGTTTCCACCGAACTGCAACTGAACTTCTGCCGCAGCCGAACGCTCCCACAGTCCAGCCGCCTCGAGGGAACGACGGAGACGGAGATGCCGCGCGAGTTGATTGAACGGTATCCATAGCAACAGGCATCATCAGGTGACTATTAATACAGAAGTGGGTCGTTTCTGTCCTCGCACACATCTGTGGTTTAAGCCAAGGAATATAATTGTGACTGTGATGAGAGGCTGAACACAGAGAAGGAACGATTCAGAACGGTGACCCCCCACACACACACACACACACACACACACACACACACACACACACACACACTCTGTCTCTCTTCTACACGGGCTCCGAGACATTTTACATTTGCATCACATTACAGAGGCTGAGATGATGAGAGCGCCGTGTACCTGTCAGTCTGGATCCAGTGCTGCTCCTGCCCCCAGGTGAGGAGGAGGAGGAGGAGGAGGAGGAGGCGCACACACACACACACACACACTCTCTCTCTCTCTGGGTAGCAGTTAGCGTGCTAACAGCGTGCAGTCTTTTTTTCAGTCCAAGTGTCCCGCTGAGGAAAAGGAGTCGAGGGTCTTTGTGTCCCCCCCAGTCTGTCTTCTTCATATATTAAAATTTCTGTCCAGCTTCAGTTTGTTGTACAGGTTTTACCGTCCACACAGAAACAACAGGGGCGTACGTGTTTGCCGCCGCTCCGGCGACTTTCCTCCATTTTTATAGAGACGCAGAGTGAAGCGAGTTTGTTTAGGAGATGTCTCCACGTCGAGAAGCTCAGTAGTCCGTCACGGGTTAGAGGTAACCGAAGTTAATCTTTCTCACCTTCTGTCGAGGGTTTAAAGAATCTAGTTTTCACGCAACTCAAAAAAAATTCCAGTTGTGAAGTCGACGACGGGACTTTTGGCGAGAATCAAACAGAGGAGCGGCCGCGGCTTCGTCGCAGAAACGCTGCAGTAAACCACTGACCTCCTCTAACCTCGCCTCCTTCTCTCTCAGTAGGGCCGGTAGGCTCCGGGCGGTCCCGTCCCGACTGGCACGACGGCGAGGTAGTTGGAGGGAACGTAGCCCCTCTGCCCGCCGCTCGCCTCCACCAGGCTCCACTCGGGGTTCCCACGCTTGTCGCGCGGCTCCAGGACGCGCACCGGCTCGCCGGCCCGGACGGAGACCTCGTGGTTCCCCCTGGCGGTGAAGTCGTAGGCGGCCAGCACCTGCAGGACACCACACCGAGGTTCAAAACCAAAAAGGTTGTTTTTTTTAAAAAAAAAAACGGTTGCTGCAGTAACGAGCAAACTCACAACACGTGGAAATTAGCGATAGGCAGAGAATGTGGCTGCAAACACACACAAATCATTGTAATACTCTCTGAAAAGGTTAAGCCCACCGGATATGTCTTGACAAATCCCATCTCATCACCTCCCCACACACACACACACACACACACACACACACACACACACACACACGATGAAGACTTGCTAATGAGGCCGGTGTTGGTATGACAGAACGCTCCGATGGTGCTAATAGCCGAGTTTAGCCGGCTGCACGGCGTCGTTAACAAACCCTTCACCTCGGCTCACCCCCTCAGCGACGCCCTGACCGTACGCACCAATTAGCTTTTAATTAGCGTGTCGCCGGGCGGAGGAGAGAGTATACGTTTTTATATTCGGCACCTCTTCGCGTTGGCGCGTGGTCGTCGCAACACGCAGAGGACACGACGACCGTGAGAGATGGAAAACGGTTTGACTGAGGCCGCCTGCAGATCCACAGAAGAAAAAGAAAAATATTGTTTTCCAGGAAGTTCCCGAGCAGTGCCGAAATTACTGTATCATCTCAAACAGAGGGTCGGTTTAAAATCTCACCGTCACAGGGCAAAGACTTAAAGACAGTCACACTCATATCCGAACTTCGTCTCGAGCGCAACTCTGCAAAAAACTCAAGTCGCAGTCGGGACAAATCTGGCACGGTGAACGTCACGGCGACACCTTCCTCGTCTCTAAAGGTCGACGGCCGTAAATCAAATTTCAGCGGCTTTGATAAACTCAGATTATTCTGCAGAGGAACAGCGGCGGCTCGGTGTGAAGGAGAGAACAGATGGAGGTGAAAAACACGCGGGGTTCGTGGACACAGTGGGAGCTGTGTGTCTCTACACGAGCCGATTCAGGGTCACGAGGCGTGTGTGTGTGTGTGTGTGTGTGTGTGTGTGTGAACATCGCCTATATAAAAGGTCACTGGAGTAATTACTCACTTTAACAGGCAACGCAGAGACACACACACACTGACCTGAATCTCCTTCCCTCTCTCGTACACACCCGCATAAACCATCGCAACTGTACCAGCCATGACAACCCCCCCCCACCACCACCACCACCACACACACACACACGTTGCTGATGTAAATCAATGTCAGACACACACTGCGCTCAATCTCAGCCTGCAGCACTGCGTCACATAAATTAACTCCCAACCCTTCACACAGTAACCCACTTACAGGGTTAAACAGCTAATTATGGACCTTCCCATTGCTAACACACACACACACACACACACACACACTCTGCCCTACACAGCGAGTCTAACATTAGAGACGAGGAGCATGCGAGATACCTGCTGATGTATTAAACTGTAATGAGGCCTTAATGTAACATTTCTGTCAATATATTTCATATTTCGTTAATAACCTGCGTCTTCATGCATTAAGGATTTCCAGTCAGTTTCTCCCTCATTCATATGCAAATTCATGCAGGCCCACTGTGCTACACTCTAATCAGATCATCTGCGATGAAGGAGGCGCCTGCGCAGTCGGTGCGAGGCTGCTGTCGTGCACAATCAATCAATCAATCGATCAATCAATCACCTGGAAGCACGGCTGGCTCAGGACCGTCAGCGGCCGGCCCTCTGGCGTGTACGAGTGTCTTCTGATTCCCGTCACGCCTTCAGGCAGGGTCAGGTGCGGCGAGGGGGGCGGGTCCTCCGTCGGCTGGTGATATCGAATCAGCTTCGAGGACGGGGCGTAGCCTCTCCGGCCTGGACGCGACACACACACACACACGGTTACGCATTTGGCGACCACAACACAGATGTAACTATATATACGTATACAACCTATATCAAATCTACCTGTAACTGTTTTGTGCTGGCGGTTCAGCCACAAGATGGCAGCAATGAGCTGCATTTAGAAAAAGCAGCAGTGGCATGGCGGTATTCTAATTGAATAATCTCCTTAATCTCTATATAATCTGTGCAGAGTGAACCTCCGTTTGCGTTCGTACCTCCCGCGTCCACCAGCCACCTCCGCTTGTCTCCGCGGCTGTCGCTCTCGCTGACAACGGCCACCAGCTCCCCTTTGGCCAGGTTCAGGTCCAGGTCCCGGCTGCCCACGGCCGCCCCCGTCACCTGGTAGATCTTCCCGGAGCCGTGCTTGTCCGTCAGCTGCTTCAGGCGGCGCTGCGAGGACGGGCTCAGGGGCTGACGGGACAGGAGAGCGCGCGGAGTGAAACGCGGCGAAAAAAAAACCGATTGTTGACGTACGGTCGTCTCAGTCAAAAAACACATGAGCGCGAGCACGCCGCAGAACCAGAGCGACGACATTCGGCGACCGATTCACGGTTACACGCCAACGAGCCGCGTGTGTGAATCACCACGAGGTCGGCGTTCAGAGCTCGGTGAACTCACAAGAGACACACAAGTTCTTGGTCAACAACCCAGTGAAGCACGAGGGAAACACAACTCCCACCTGGAAGACGGGCGCGTTGAGCGTTTCCTCCACGCTCCGACACAGGGTCGCCAGCCTCCTGGCCCCGCCCAGCACCGCAGTCTCCGCCCATTCCCAGAACGCGCCGGGTCCGAGCGAGCTGTGCGGCAGCTGGGAAAAGAGGGAAGACGTCTCAGAAAAGGCCGAGGAAACCGTCTCCAACACGCTCGCCCCCGGATCGCCTACCTGTTGCGCGAAGCTCTGGAAAAGCTGCTCCATGTCCGAGGCGAGGTCTTTGTGCAGACAGCTGAACGTCCCCAGCATGCTCCAGATCATCTGCAGGGCCAAGCCGTTGAACTGAGGGAGCTCATTGAGGAGCAGCGTGTTCATCGTCCTGAGGGGAGAAGAAGAAGAAGAAGAAGAAGAAGAAGAGCGTAACTATCACCCCACTGGCGTCTCTCCGTTCACTCGTTTCGGCGAGGAGCGGCGATCGCCACGAGTTTAAAAACGACATTTTGACGTTTACAGACCACAGTAAACGCCCCCCTCCACCTGTACGTGTTGGCCACGGCCTGCTCCTCGTAGCTCAGCGTAGATTTGGCCTCGATCATTTCGTAGTCGAGCAGCTTGTCCAGCCGCTTCCTGATCAGGTTCCTCGGGCCCACCAGGAGGTCGCGGAGCGCGCACAGCGGCTTGTGGATCAGCATCCTCATCCTCTTCTCCTGGACGCAAGGAAGTGATGACAAGTCATGAGGGGGGGAAAAAAAAGCTTTTTTACGTCATTCCAATCCAGATTGCCGGGGCGGACTCACAAACGTAGGAAGGATCCACTGTCTCAGAGCCGTGGTGATCTCCTTGTAGCAAATGGGCGCCTTCTCTCCGTCCATGTCGAAGTCGAACTCCTCCGTTTTGCAGGCCAGGAACGCCTGCAGACCAACGAAGAAGAGGGAGCTGTCAAACCCCGCTCAGGCGTCCGACTCCTGCGAGGCTAATTTTGATTAAGGAAAAGATTGTAGCATGATCTGGTGTCGCTTGTGCAAAAAAAAAAAAAAAATCATCCATCAACGGGCCTGGTGAAAAAATAACTTGCCTCATATTGGTAAGAATAAGGAGGTGCTTATTCCCGCTGGTTTGGAAAACGAAAAACAGGAAAAAACTGTTTCCAGGGAGGTTAATTTTAGAGTGAACGGCACACAGAAACTCATGTGTTTGACCTCAGGGACTTGAGGAGGGTTTGAGTTTACTCAGTGTGACTCATGGACACGCTGTGCGACGCTCCCGTTCTCCAGAAAGTCACGACCTGCAGTCTCTGGAGAGGCGGCTACGCTCTCCCGTCATTCGAGATGTTAGCTCACGAGTGAGTACAACACACACGCACAAACCAGATTTCTCGTTAACGTGTGCAGTTACACTTAATCCTCCAGAAATGTGACGCTTGTGTCACTTTTATTCCACCTGGTTTGGCTGAAAAGCGTCAGCACAAAAAAAAGGAAGACAAAAAAACGGGAGACACGCTGGTGTCGTCAACTCTTTCAAAACACCTCTGAGATCACACCGTCACACACAGGTCACTGCCGAGAATAGACACAAACACTTAAGCTGGTCACCGGGTCCGGGGGGGTTTAGTGCCGACTGTAAAGAGCAAAGAGGAAGTTTCTGAACGTTCTTCCGCCGACAGAACCTGGAGCAGCCGACCTGTAAGTGGTGCAGGTACATCTCCACGTTCTCCAGGAGCTCCAGGATCCCGTGCTCCAGGACGTAGAAGAATCCTTCCAGGGCGTCGAACTCCTCGTCGACCAGCTGCACGAGAAGGGAGACATGTCCTGCATGTTGGTAACATACGTGATTAAAGATTTAATAAACGCACAACATTAGAATCCACACAGGATGTGCAATCACTCCCGTTTCTCTTCCTGCGTTGGTCATGTGACACTCAGAACATTTACATTACACTGCAGCACAGCTGAGTTGCATGATAACAGTTATCTTTATGTTGTCAGTTGATCGTTGAGCCGCTCAGCACCTGTGCGGTGACGTCGCACATTACTTAACAACCTTAACAACCTACAATTTGAAGTAGTCATTACAACGACTTGTACCAGGCCTTAGATTCCCTGTAAACACAGGTGTCTGTGTGCAGTTGTGTCACCACGCATTTTTTTTTTTTTTTTTTTTTTTAATGCATACTGTAGCTCTTCACCATTCTGTTCCCATTCTGCCCTCTCAACTGAGGCTACATCAGACCTTAAGACGCCTTGTTGGACTGACAGGTGTGACTGCACAGGTGCGGAGCAGAGTAAACATGTCATATTGCACATTTTCTCATCAGGTTAAACATTAACTGCTGTATTGCAGCTGCAGGGAGGGTGTGTATTGGCCCAGAGGACCAGACCAGTTGGAGATAACCCTGCGAGCATCGTGACATGTTACTGTAATGCGTTGCTTCGGGTCAAACTGTAAACACGAGCTGGTGAGCGGTCGGGGTCGGTTACAGAGCAGCGTCCTGGGGCTGGCGGGGATCCTGCGCTGGTCGCGGACACTTCAGCGGACAGCGTGTTATTTGAACTCCGCTCCTACCTTGGGTGCAATCCCGGTCTCGTGCTTGATCTGCTGGCTGAGCCTCGCCGTCTTCTTGGCGATGCTGTGGGTGTTCAGGCGGTTGATCTTGTCCTTGATGGTCAGGGTCTCCGTCTTCTTGTATTTGTCGGCTGAGAACAAAACAGGGAAGCAGAAAAATAAAAACAACGCGTGCGCTCTGATACCGCTTGCATCCGTCTGCGTGCGTTAGTCGTGGGCAGCCTCCACCCGGCCTCACCGACTTCTCTGAAGCGTTTGTACTCGTTGATGCGGCAGTTTAAGGCGATGGAGGTGTGAGCGGTCTCCTCCAGGAGCGAATAGGCCGGGTGAGCGCGGTCCGTGTGTTTCTGGATGGTCTGCAGGAGGAGCGGGTAGCGGGCGATCCGCTGCACCGGCATCACCAGGAAGAAGCTCAGAGAAGTGGCGTTCACTTCAGGCCTGGGGGGGGGCAGCGACAGTCAGCGCTCGGACGACTTCCCGGTGTGAGGGAGCAGTAAACGATATGAACCTACGCTGAGGCCTTGATGACTCTGACGATCTCGTTCCACAGTCCCTCCTTCTGTTTGTAGCCGTTCTCCACCACGGTCACGTGGTTGTAGTTGGCCAAGTATTCTTTATAGGCCGCCTCGATGTCTGAGGACAGGCTGAGGAACGAATCACCTGTCGGGAGGGAAGACATATTTTACAAATCAAAGCCCACACGTCTAAAGCCAATCAAGAACATCGTAAAGACACACGATCAGATCTGTCACATCTCATGCTTGGCTCGGTTAGATTCTCACATGACCGTGAAAGCTACATCAAACAACAGGACGTGTGAAGTCTAATTTCCTGTCAACAAGTGTGAACAGAGCAACAACGCCCCCCCCGCTGAAGCTGGGCTCATTGTCGTCACACCAGCGCAGACGCCCCCAGTAGAGGAACACGACGCTGCTTTAAAAGCAAAATCCCTTACAGAGCGTCTTGAGGAAGAGGGGGTCTCCGGGCCGGACCTGCGTCTGGTCCAGCAGGCTGAGGAGCCGGCTGGACACGTCGATCACCTCCTCGATGTAGAGGAACATGCTGTCCAGGTTGGCTGGCGGAGGCTGAGGCGAACAGAAACGCTTCATTTAGACAGATGGCACACGACGGAGGCTTCACAGCATAGCTTTAACTGCACAGTTACCACTGAGACGCTAATTTATTGCATTATGTTATCTGCAGCACGCGCTGGCTGCAAAGATCCATTTTGTTTTGCTCCATTCTGTTCTAATGAGAACAATCTGCACATTGGGCCCCAGAGGAACAAACCACCAACTTTTCTGCCTCACAATGGCTTCATTTATCGAAATGTATTCTGCTTCTCTGAGCGGCCCTCCTCCACTCTGTCCGCCTCGCTCCGTCAGTCCTTCTCCTCGTCTCTCCTCTTCCTTCTCCCATCATTTTTATTGCCTATTTTACCTTCGTTTTTTTACATGTTATCTCTCAATATGAGCAAAATGCCTCGTAACGCAGACAGATCTCTTTCTTAACATCCATCTCATCAACCGCTCTCCTGTTCGCCGGTTCCTCTCCGGGTCATCAAACCGTAATTTAACCTGTCCATTTCTTCTTTCAAATTTCATTGCTTTCTCTCGTCTGCCGTTCCCGCTGCGTTATCGCTTTCGTGCTCCTCCGCAGCTCAGTCCTCGCAGCCCATAAAGCCCGATTCCATTATGCGTTACGAGGCCACATTTCATTACCGCGGCAATAATAAATGATTATTTACCGGTAATAAGCCGTACCTCGGGTGTAAATGAAAAGCTAACGACAATAAACCATCGAGGGGGTTTTTGCTCGGCAGTACCTCCTTCTGGATGCAGCTACGCCCAAGTGAAAATTGTGGGAATTACCTTGTTTTAAAGGCAGAGCCTCCACAAAATGTAAAATTTGGTGCTTATCTTTGTATTTTATCACAACTAGATAGTGACTGACAAAACAAGGATTGTAAATACCTAAAGATTTGCAGTCGTACCTGTAGCTTGCGCAGGTTGCTCCTGATGGTCACGGTGCTGACCTGCAGCAGTCGCAGGTAGTTCCTCTCGGACTGGACCAGTTCCTCGATGGCCAGCAGCTGCCTCTGGGCCGCTCGCTCTTTCGCCGCCGCTTCCTCCTCCTCCGATTTCTTCCTGGCCTCTTCGGCCTCCTGCGCTAACCTCTCCTCCGAGACCGCGCTCTCCTCTGAGAAGCTATCCTGCGAGGAGAGCTTCGGGTCTCGCGGGTTCCGACGTCTCGGCCGGCGTGTACGGCTCCTCCTCCGTCTCTTCTCCAAATGGATTTTGCTCCGCGGTTCCATCCTCGTTCTCCTGGAGCTCTTCTTTCACCGAATCTTTCTTTGCCACCTTCTGGACACCTCCGAGGGGAGACGGGGCAGAGGAGGCTGGTTTGGGGAGAGCCAGCGTGAGGGAGGACGGGTGAGGCCTCCTGGGCACCTCCATGATTGAGATCACTGTCGAAGAGACGGGTTGTTAAGATGCTGTGCCTTCTACGTAAGTGCTCAAAAACATTGTCTCATCATTGCAATCATTAAGGCAACTGTAGTTCCCAAGATCAATTTGCCCTCAGCCTTAAAATCTTAAACCTCCTCCATCACCGGCCGGAGGAGGCGACCTGCAGAGATGAGGTCCACCTCTCGTACCCTGCAACAACACAGCTGTGTTGTCCGAGCAGCACCGGTCAAACACACAGCACATTTAACACGAGTGTGTTCAAACTGTACGAAAACAAACAGGCGCACAGGAGGAGGAGGTAAAATCAGTCTGTTTGCAGCATCTGTGCTGCGTGAACTCACATGTGCTGTAGTGTGAGGGGAGCGTTTCTCTAAACATCTGGTGCTGGAGACGTCTTCCACGGGAAAATTCTTGGAATTTGGAGGCAGATAAAATTCCTGCGTTTGATTTAAACGTTTGTAACGCAGAAGTGTCGAGTTGGCAAAAAGAAAACAAGTGCAAGTGAAGAAGCACTTGTGGCAAATATAAAACATACTTGTTGGGGTAGTCTGAATTTGAACTGCATCAATCAGCACGCAGCAGCAGAGCTACAGATGCATTGGCTTTGTTTACTGCACTGAAGTGGGTTGGGGGGCTTGGGGGGCTGGGGGTATTGTCATGGATCCTCTGAGCTGAAACGCCACACGCTGGACCCACCAGGAGGGCTGGCAAGCTGCTTACAGAGCAGCTAATGCAGCCACCGCTGTGAAAATTAGCCATTACATGGTCGGGCTTCTGCGGCTTTGAAGGAC
Organism: Psettodes erumei; assembly: GCA_016785225.1. Lineage (NCBI taxonomy): Eukaryota > Metazoa > Chordata > Actinopteri > Pleuronectiformes > Psettodidae > Psettodes > Psettodes erumei. The sequence goes on along the minus strand of JAFBJZ010000777.1, from coordinate 231,006 downwards.
GGGCTCTAATGACAGTTTTATTTTCGACTCGCAGATTAAATTATAAACTCTGTGCGAGGAGTGACTCGTGATGACGCAACAGGAAAAAAAAGGGGGAGTCGGAGTTTCTTCCATGAGTCGCGGCCCGACCCTGATGATCTGATCCTGTATCTGACGACAGGTTCAGAATCAGGTTTATTGCCAAGTTTTTTTTACTGCACAGAGGTATAAATAAATGATTTCAAATTAGAAAGCAAGACAAAATCTATATTAACAGAATAGAGAACTAACTCCTACCATTGTGAGGATTAAAAATGTTCACTTATCACTTTGGAAATGTATTGTTCCAACTTTACTGCATTGTATTTTTTCAGGTGTACAACATCTGCATGTGGATTTCTATTAAAACAGTTGTTGTTGTCATTAATTCTGATCTTATTGTACCTCCCAGATTTACCTCCTCCCTCTGAGAGCATATTGTCACTCAGGCTCAGGGACAACTGAGACTGAACAAGCAGAAATGCTGCCAAACGCTGCTGGATCAGATACGTCAAAATTTACCTGCTTGCTTTAAAGATCAATTTTATTTTTTCCTCTTAAATGCAAAGTATTAACTGGAAGTTTTTTTGTTTTGGTTATTGATACACAGGTATGTAAATCGGCCCAACCTACAACCTCTTCTCTGTCCACTGCATTACAACAGTTACTACAGCACACAAACACACAGCGAGACACACGGACATGGAACCTAAAAACTTTCTGTCCCAAAACAGGTAAACGAGATCCGCTGCCCATCAGCCAAAACTAAACAAACACAACAAACTGCCCACCGTCCGGACAACAACAACAACAAAGTGTGTGCAACACTTACAGTGCGTGAGTTCGGGCTATTATTACCTTGTGCAGAATCCTTGATTCAGCTGCAGTGCAGCTCGATCTCCCCTCTCTCGCTGCGCTCTGTCCTGACTGTGGCAAAAAACTGCTGCAGAGGAGACGCGGCTGCATGGAAAACACAAACACACACACACACACACACGCTGGTGTAACTTTCTCCAGTGACTCACATGTGGCAGGCTGCTGCTGCTGCTGCCGGGCCTCATGTGGCAGCAGTGTGTATTCTCGTGTGTGTGTGTGTGTGAGAGAGAGAGGGAGGAAAACACTGTGTATGAGTGTGTCAGGAAAGGGGGGGAAGGGAGTGGAAAGGAGGGTGGGTGGGCTGGCTGTTTTGTAGAGGGAAAAAAAGAGGGGGGCTGTCTCACACACACACACACACACACACACACACACACACACACACACTCTGCTGAATAAGCTGACTGACTGCAGCAGCTGGTTGGGAAAAGGAAGCAGCACTCACCCGAGCGGAGCCTGATTGGCCGACAAGTCTTCCAAGTGGAGCGGAGGAACCAATCGGCGGACAACTTGAGAGGCCTCATGGAGCACCGAACGGACCAATGAGGGCGGAGCCTGGAAATGGTGGAAGTTTTCCTCTCACAGGAAACAAAAGCACTGCGGGGCGCACCATCCTTTTCCACTTGCAAAGGGGATTGTCTGGATTTTCTGGGAGAAGGCCACAAAGAGAGATTTACAGCTCGCTCTTTTGGACACCTCTTCGGCTGGAAATAAAGGGTTTTTATACAGGTTGTTGACTCCAAACAATTAAACAAACAACTGAGGACACCGACCACCCACTGAGCGCCAACTGGTTATGAAAAATTGAGAATGAAAATGTAGAGGACCAAGTCACCCTGAGCAAGTTTATTAGCAGCTCATCTGGCCTAAAAGCTAAAAAAAAAAAAACAAGCTGCGCCACAAGAAAAGTCAGAATATCTACACATGTTGTGCAAATTAGATGTTGACATATTTCACTGAGTAAACAAGTTGTTGTGAAGAACGTCTATGGACAGCGGCTGTGCCGACAGACTGACACGAGCCACACCAAGCGTTTGAGTAAACTTCCCTTCGGTGCAGATTGATAAGATGCAGACAGGAGATGTTGGGTGGAGATCTGACAGTGATGGAGGAGGCAGGAAAGATGCAATTACTTCACTTTACTTAACATGGTTTACTGGAAGAGGAAGACGTCAACACTGGTGTATATACTGTATATTGTTGTTTTTTTTTTTTTGCATCTCCCTGTAAATGATGTGGTATGCAGCATCAGGTTTGTCTATGTTCCTTAACAATCAACAATATATAATATTGTTATAGCTGATGAATGAATATTCAGTTTTAATGGCACAGTCATTACTAAAGGTTTGTTTCTAAGCACAGTTATTTTACTAATAAAGTTTTTTTTTCTCACCCTTCACATAATAACATGACATTACTTTGTTATTGCTCCTACAAAACAACAGTGAACCAAACACACAGATTTGAAATGGAAGTCCTGGCATGTGCTGTGATGTTAGCATGAGCGCAGCCTGACACAATGAGGGAATTCAGTGCAGTGGGACTCAGTGAGTCTGGAATGAGGGAGGCAGAGCGGCAGCGGCTAATCTGGTTCATCGGATCGGTACGTCAGGGAGGAATGTGGCAGGACTGCATTCTTTTATCAGCTGACTTATATTCATCTCACGGCAATTTAAGGTTTCTTCCAGAGGTTTAAGGGTTTACAAAGTGACCTTCACCTTCAGGTAATTATCCAACTCTCTACAGTGAAAGCAAACAAGTTTCTCAGAACTAGCATCTTTTTTGCTCCTTTCCCTGAAGGCAGTCCTGTTGAGGCTGCACACATTCCTGAAGCTGTTACGCTGATAAACCCGGCCTGAGTGTGTGTGGCTTGATCATAATTCTTAAAAAAAATAATATTAAAAAGTAAATCCTGTGTGCATGCTTTTTGGTTATAATTGGACTTAGTTAATGTTCTTTGGCTGCAGTCTGACTGCAAAAAAAAAGCCAATGTCATTTTCCTGGGTGGAACACATGTAAACATAATTTGTGATTCAGTTTATGATGTGTGAATTTCTCCATAGGTGAGTACAGTTGTACAAATCTCGCTTAGCATATGCAGGGCCTGACTGCTCTTGCACAAGGAGACGTGATGACTTGCTAAGAAGTCTAAATGCAGAACCACATTTACTGTAATTGCTGGGTTGGACTACTTCCTGACGTACGTGGTATGTGTGTCACATAAAGACGTAGCTCATCCTCAGAAGTATGCTGCTTAAAAAAGACAAAAAAAAAAGAGAGAGGCTATTATATGACAGTATCTGATGTCAGACACATGATGCAAGCCATTAGGATCAAATGATTGACCCTGGGAAGTCTGGGAAAAAAATGGTCAAGATCAATATGACCTGCTGCCACAGATGGACTCAGATTACTTGTGTAACGCACAACTCTTAGCCAACACTTCGATTGGTACGACGCTGTCATTTACCGAACTGAAAGCTGCCATGTCTGTCAACAACCCATATTAAGGTGTTCCTGCCACAGGCACAGCTGAAGTAACACAACAAAGCTGAAAATGAAAACGGTGATGACTGCATCCTGTCTGCTTAGTCAGCATTACATACCCTCAACCTTACTGAGCATGAGTGGGGACTTATGTTATGTTGACGGCAGATTAAGGGTGTGACCACAGACACACCTTCACCTTGGTCTGACCTGACACCGTCTCATTAATTTTGTTTTGGTTAAACACTGCATTCCACTGACCCACATGTTGCTTGGTTGTTTTGATATACTGATTTCCAGACTGCCAGTGAATGCATCTTTATTCTACCGTGTGCTGAGTCCACATCAGGGTCAAACAAATTGGACATGAGTCATATTGCTTTAACCAGTGAACTGAAGCTGACAAAAAACACATCAACCAGGATGGTGCCCAGAATGATAAAACTGTATAGTACCCACATGTCATAGGTTTCTTCTCCAAGCTCAGGAATCCAGAGGCAGCATCAGAGGAAGGAAACATCATGGTAACTTTGCTTCTTTATCAGAACTGAAACAAACAAAACCAAACAGACTAAACATCATTGTACACATGAGCGTGTTTACCCCCGTCTGGCTCCATCTGGAGTAAACAGTCAGCTGTATCTCATACAGCTGACCTTCCTCTCTGTCCTGTCCCAGTAAAATCTGACTTAACGGACAGCGTCTCATGACACAGTACATCACACACAGGTCTGACAGTTAGATAGACATTAGAGACATGTTAAATTATGTTTCCAAACTTATATCACTTTATAAAGAGACATTAGAAACACAGTATGCGGGACATGTGTGTTGAATGTGAGCACACTATAAGCTCTACGTGCTTCAGGTGAACACGCTTGTCATTTATACCCTTAAGCAACCTCTAACCTGAAGAAGGTGCACCGGGTGCCTCCCAGGTGTCTTTTCACACTACACACCATATACCCGTTTAATATTTGACCTACGACGCGACGTTAAGGGGGACGTTCGATTTCAGTGCGAGCGTGAGGAGATGTGGGCGGCAACCAATCAGGACGATACTCAAATAATAAATGTTTTTTTCTGATGATTTCCACACTCAGTCCTTCGGTTACCATGCCTGCTGGGGCGTTTTAAATAAACGGGATGTCGTTAGCAAACTGCTGCATTAACGGGATTTTTTTTTTTTAAAAAAGGCAAAACCCTCCGTTTCTTTTTAAGGTTCGGGGAATGCGGCTCGTCTGCTGCCTTGTGTTTGGATAAAGACGGGAGGGAATGACAGAGAGATGTCATCAAGTGTTTACCTTTCCGTCGCCGTCCTCTCATCGCGCGTTAGCCCCGCCGTGATGTCCTGAGCTCCCCGCGCTCCCCGACGTTCAACTCCCATTCACCTGTTGTCGGTCAGCAGCCTGTCAACGTCACGACAACAAGCGAACACGACGTCCGGTCCTTACTCTACAAAATAAAAGCCTCGCGGAAGCTATTTCGTTTTCGGAATAAAAGCCGAAAACCTAATTTGTCGCTCAACACTTCGACGATGGCACAATCCAGGACAACACTAGGTTAAACCTAGGACATGGCTGGTTCGTATGTTGTCTATGAGGAAATTTGAGGACACAACTGAAAACCTTTATGGGACTACAGCGCCATTTTGTTACCCATTTGCTTATCTCCTATGCTGTACTCATATAAAAGTACTTCAATACAGCCAAATTTAAAAAGGCAGTTAACACTTACATGTTGTTGCTGTTTTGTGTTGTCAGAAACCGACCGGCACGGCCCAATAAGCTGAAGCAACCTCCAACGTGTTGCTCTGCACTGCTAACTCCTGGTCTTACAACAGCAACAGGGTCTGACAAATCGCGGCCGCACTTACACTATAGAATATTATTCGGGGAGAAAGTTACATGGATAAGTTGTATCTTTGTTACTTTGTCTGTTACACGGCGTACAACATCCGCCTGGGGATAGAAAGTCGCCAAAGGAGGACAAAACATCGGTAATTGCGGATTCAAATAGTGGTTAGCGGCGCCATCTGTAAACTTCCGGATCGCGCCAATTTATTTCGAAAGAGCAACGACCAATGGGGAAACGCCAGTCAATCACGTTATATTCAGTTGACCAATGGTGTAGTTTCAATCACACTTCCGCTATATTATACAATTTACCGCTCAGTGGATGACTGAAGTGGAAAATTACAACAATTACCCGAACGTTAATCTTTAAATAAAAGTCTGAAACGGACCTTTTACTCTACCCACACTGTATTTTTTGTGGGGTTCTTATATATATTTTTTTACCTTGGTTAAAGAAATGTGCTATCACACGTGGATTAAAATTTAGCATTACAGCAGCATAATTGCTAGACAAAGTCAAATAAAAAAGGGAGAAAGAATGTAAAGTTGGGATTTCTGACACTCTGACTTGTTTTTATGGATGATTATCCATTATCCTACTAATGGGGTAAATAACGCGATAACACCCACTCTTTGTGAAGAGCAGTCTTCGTTGTGCTATTAAAAACGCGCATGTTTGTAAAATAAATAAATAAATAAATAAATTATATTCCCGCTAATATACGTTATGTTACCTCCTATACGCCAGGGGGCGAGAGCCCCGTCAACTTCCGCAATGCGTCAGAGGTGAAAGGTCGTGAGTCTGACAGCGCCACATGCGTGTTGTTGTGTTGTTGATGCTGGACATTTAGGTCTTATTGCTCCAAGCTGTTGTCTGATCGGTGGGTTTTATTGCTTTTGTGGCAGTAACAGTAGGTTTTATAGCCGTCATCTTCTGCTCGGATGTCGGATCACTCCAGATAAAACGCGTCCCTCTTTACATTTTAACGGTAAGCTAGCACCTCCAGTTCCATTTTCGGACAGCCTACAGACTTCTATATTAAAGCGCAAGTAGTGGAGTCAATGAAACGATAACAAATTAGTGCAGTGCAACGTTAACTTGTCAGACTTTTAGACGGAATAATTTTGCTACTGATGGCGTGAAGGAGTCATTGACACAAGGTTGAGGTAAAGCTGGTAGCAACTAAGTGTAATGTCTTAAAACTGTTACAACAATAGTTGCCTTGCTTTCGTACAGCTTAAGATTGAAAGACACAGATAGTTTGGGCGTGTCTGATAATGGATCAGTTTTGTTGACATCTAATAAAATGGAGATCGTGCAGATTGTCCCCCTCTAATTATTCAGTTATACATCCATAGTGTCGAAAAGAATAAGAATAATTAATAGTAATTATTATTAATGTTATATTGATATATGGCCCTGCTCTGTCTCTCTGTGGCTTCAGCTCTGAACATGTTTAACTGTTGCTGTTTCAGGTCTTTCGCAGCCTTTCGGGTCCAGACACGGATTCAGCGTGTTCTCCATCTGTCCTGAGGGGAAATGAGGAACCTGAAGCTGCTGAAGAGCCTGCGCAGCTCGGAGCTGCAGGGTCCAGGTTCCCCGCAGGTCTTCTCTGTGCGGGCCGACACCGGCTCGCTGCTGGTCGCCTCCCAGTACTCCATCACAGAGTACGACCCCCGAACAGGCCAGGTAAGGTGGCAGTGACGCATTGTGCTCCTCTTTTTGTCTCTGGAGGCCATGACTTTGCAGATTATTGTTTAAAATGAAAGCACTATAGGTTGATCACATATATTTTAGCTTCCCATTGAGGATACATCATTATTGGGAATTAGGAATTTTAGTTATAAACTACTAGTGAAGGAGAAAGTTGGTAATCCTCATCCTGCCTGCAGGTAGTCACTGAAGCCTCGCTGACGGCGGACGGTTTCCTCCCGGAGGATGGCAGCGGCGTGGTGGTCGGGCTGCAGGACCTGGCCGAGCTTGAGTCGGCGTGTTTGGCCACGGCCAACGGCGATGTCATCCTCTATAACCTCAACACGTGCCAGGTCAGCAACACAGAAACGTCCTCAAAGTTTGCTGTGGAAGAATCAGCTTTAGCCTTAAAATAAGAGTTTGGTTCGAGTTAAGGTTAAGATTAAGGTCTGTGGAATTTGTTTGTATAAGAAAGGGTCCTCACACAACATCTGTTGTCATGTTCCATAGCTGGAGTGTGTTGGCAGCGTGGACAGCGGTCTGACGTCAATGAGCTGGAGTCCTGACGAAGAGCTCGTCATTCTCACGACTGGTCAGTATTCATGCTATCATAAAAGATGAACCAATGATTCAGTGTTACACTGTTCAGCTGTCTGAGACATACAGTTTGTAACATTAGTAAGACAAGTTTTAATTCCAACAAAACTTATTAGGTGTGCAACAAATGTATAAATCTGTAATGATTTGTGCCCACAGGTCAGGAAACGATCATCATGATGACAAAAGACTTTGAGCCGATCACAGAGGTCGGGATCCACCAGGATGACTTTGGTGAAGGTACAGTGACGGACTCTGCTCTGATTACTCAGAGGTTACTCAACCCTGAGGTTGAGGATCCACAGAGGATCCCAAGCTGATTCACGGATGGCAGCCATCTAATCTTCATCTTCTCCTGTGTGTTGTTTTGCAGGAAAGTTCATCACGGTGGGCTGGGGGAAGAAGGAGACTCAGTTCCACGGCTCAGAGGGCAAACAGGCCGCGCAGAGGAAGATCCAGGTCGGTGCCGATGTTCACCTTCACAAACATCAGTTTGATTTTAAAAAATGAATGAAAAATGTTGTCTAATACGAAAATATTGTGATGATGTACAACACAGGATGTGCAGCCAGCTGCTGTGTGGGACGACCGCAGGCCGCGGGTGACGTGGCGAGGTGACGGTCAGCTGTTCGCCGTCAGCGCCGTGTGTCCTCAGACCGGAGCCAGGAAGGTGCGGGTGTGGAACAGAGAGGGCGTCCTGCAGGCGACCAGCGAGCCCATCAACGGCCTGGAGCAGGCGCTCTGCTGGAAGTAAGAGTCCTGGGAAAATGTGTGAAAGAAGCCGGTGTCTTTCCCTGAATATATATGCGTTTACATTAAAAAAGAAGCAGCATCAGCAGTTGCCCGGATGCTGGCTGACTTGGACCGACTCTGCCGAGTGAACATTAAGCGAGCGAGTCCGTTTAAAATGGTCTGCTCTGGTTCCAGGCCCTCCGGCAGCCTGATGGTGAGCACTCAGCGTCTTCCCAACAAACACAGCGTGGTGTTCATGGAGAAGAACGGACTGCTGCACGGAGACTTCACCCTGCCCTTCAGCAAGGACCAGGCCAAGGTGTGTTCAGCACAGCAGGGATCAGCGGTGCAGAGGATGGTGTTATCAGATTGTTAGACCTGTGTGTGTGTGTGTGTGTGTGTGTGTGTGTGTGTGTGTGTGTGTGTGTGTGTGAACAGTGACTCCACTGTTTTAGCTGTGTGGTTGGAGGACATGACTCCTGGAGAGGATGGACAGGTCAACACTTACAGTAAGTTCAGCCACAGTTGAACTCACAAATTTTAGGCCAAATTACAGAACATGGTCACGAGGTGTCGAACCTGTCGGCGCTCCCTGTGCAGTCCAGCTGTGGACAGTAGGAAACTACCACTGGTACCTGAAACAGAGCCTGGACTTCGGCAGAGACCCTCAGAGGGCTCCGGTCTGCGTCCGCTGGGACCCCGAGCATCCCCTGAGGCTCCACCTGTTGACGTGCAGCTGGACCAGCCTCACACACGACTGGGGCTGGACGACGGAGCGGAGCCCCGGGCCGGATTCTGCCGACAACGCCAACGTGGCTGTGATCGACGGAGGTGAGGGGCCAATGACGCGACGAGGCGGGAGGGTTCAAAAGATTCGGTGCCTTGTTAACGTTCACCTCGCTGCCCCTCAGATAAAATCCTGGTGACGGCCTTCAGGCAGTGCGTCGTCCCCCCTCCCATGTGTTTGTTCGAGCTCCAGCTGAAATCACCAGTCAACCAGGTGACCTTCCTGTGCAAACCTCAACGGACCAATCAGCTGGCAGCGCTGACCGCAAATGGGCAGATCTCAGTCTATGGCCCAGGTGGGTTCTGTTCTGTTAATAATAATCAGAATTAATGTGGGAAAAATGAAATGTGGTGTTAGCTGGTCGGAGTATTTTTCCCTTTTTTCCCCAACACCTGAATCTGTTTTTAACACCAGTGCTTGAATTCAAGACATAATGGACTTTTTGTGTGTATATTCTTCTTACCTGTATATGTTCTTGTTAAGATTCAGATTCAGGAAGCCAGGCAGACAAAACAGCGGATGGTTTCAGGGTCGTGTCTCGTCCCCCGGTCCTCCAGAAAACCTTCAGGTGAGTGGCTGACATGCCGACATGACACCAACTGGTCCTCGTAGTCTTACAGCACATTTCCTGATTCCTTACTGTACCGTACTGTCCCGCAGCGTCGCAGCTCTCCAGGAAGACCCGATGGCCCTGCGGCAGCTGCTGTGGCTGGAGGACGAGCTGTTCGTGGGCGTCGGCGCCGGCCTCCTGCCGACCTCCTCCACCCTGCGGATGCTCCGCCCCGCTCAGGATGACGGAGACACGCTCGCCACCAGGTCAGCGAACCGGGCGATCTCCCATAGCTGCGTCATTGTGTTGCAGAGCTCATAAGTGAATCACTCCCCAGCTTTTATAACGTGGTCATTCATGCCCCAGGTCTGAAATAGAAGTGGACGGTGTTGTGGTCAGTTTGGTTCACTGTTCTCAGACCGGCACCGTGGCCCTGCAGCTGGAGGATGGACAGATCAGAAGACTGCTCTGGGGTCAGTTACCAGTACAAAGTATTTGTACCTGCTTTACCACTGGTTTCTGATCTCTTATCCTCAGGTGATGAGAAATAAAAATAGTTTTCATAAGTGAGGAGAATGTTTTTCTCTGTAGATCATCCTGAGCCGTCGGTGGAGGATTGGCGTGACTCCAGCAGATGCAACGTCAACTTCCCCGTTCCCTGCGTTCAGACGGCTCTGTGCAGCATCGGAGGGGAGGTAGAAACATGCAGACTCACGATTAATCACGTGACTTCCTGTATTCAGCTCAGAATGCGTCTCTGTCGTGTTCATGTCTTCAGGAACATCTCCTCGGCCTGACGGACAGATCCCACCTGTATGCTGGAGACACAGAGGTACGCTGCCGTCATCCTCAGCACTCCTCATCAGAAACAGGAAGACGCGTTTAATGTTTCCACTCACGTCTGCTCCTCTCTCAGCTGGCCTCCAATGTCTCGTCCTTCGCCGTTTGCAATGACTTCCTCCTCATCACCACACACTCCCACACCTGCCGCTGCCTCCAACTGAGCAGTCTCAGCGTCAAAGGTGGGGTGGAGACCTGGATTTTTTTGAGTTGAGAGTTTATTTTTAAGTGTTAAGTTTTAAGTTAAGAGCTTTGTCGTGAGCTCATGCCCACATCTGTGCTGCGTTCTGACCTTCGACCCTGCAGGGCTGCAGGCGGCCTTGGCCTCAGATGGAGGTCAGAACGACGAGACGCTGCGGCGGGTGGAGAGGGGGTCCAGGATTGTCACCGTCGTGCCTCAAGACACCAGAGTGATCCTGCAGGTCGGGCTCAGTCTGCGCTGCCAGAACAAAAAAAAATCCATCTGGATTTCTGTGAGTCTCTGAATCGTCTCGGTTTGCGTTGTGTCCAGATGCCTCGTGGGAACCTGGAGACCGTACATCACCGAGCGCTGGTGTTGGCTCAGCTCAGGAAGTGGTTGGACAGGTGAGTTTGTTACTGTAATTAGCCAGAGAAAAGTGAAAAATGTGACAAACTACGTGTCTGTTTTCTTCAGTCTGAGGTTCAGAGAAGCCTTTGAGTGCATGAGGAAGCTGAGGATCAACCTGAACCTCATTTACGACCACAACCCAAAGGTGTGTATCAGTATAACATCTGTACAAAACACTGACACGATCATTTAATTAGAGATTTGATTGATCAAAGTAAATGTAAATGATTTAAAAAGCTTTGATCTAAACTCGTGACAAGGTAGTGCATTAATAATAAAAAAAAATCCTGCAGGTTTTCCTGGAGAACATCAAGACCTTCATCACACAACTCAACTCCATCAGCCACATCAACCTCTTCCTCACCGAGCTCAAGTAAGACTTAAAACAAGTGGATTCTCACTTTAACATCAATAAATCTTTGATTACATGCACTTTTTTTTTCCTTTGGTACCCAGGGAGGAGGACACGACCGGCAGCATGTACCCCCGCCCTGAGAGCAGCCGGTGTCGCCCCCGCCCACCCCCGGGCAGAAGAAGGTGGATGTGGTCTGCGATGCTTTACGGAGCGCCATGGAGTCCATGGACTCAAACAAGTCAGTTACTGCTGCCTCAGTGTGTCCCCAGACAACCTGGGCACAAGTAAAGTGATCACCTTGTTTTCCATCCAGGTTCTGTCTGTCCATACTGACGGCTCACGTGAAGAAGACCGTCCCAGAGCTGGAAATCGCTCTGCAGAAGGTCCACGAGCTTCGAGGTGAGGACGACACACACACACACACACACACACAGTGTGGTGGATGTGACGTGTGATTTCTCTGCTTTTGTGTTCGTCCAGAGAACCCTCCCCAAGCGCCGGGCGCCGTGAGCGCCGAAGAGGCGTTGAAGTACCTCCTCTTCCTCGTCAACGTCAACGACCTGTACGAGCACTCGCTGGGAACATACGACTTCGACCTGGTGCTCATGGTGGCCGAGAAATCCCAGAAGGTACGAGGAGGAGGAGGAGGAGGAGGAAGAGGAAATAAACAAGTGTCACAAAATTCTAAAATCATCGCGCTTTACATTAGACGTGATCGTTTATGCTAATGAGGGAGTAAGTGAAGCTAGCTGATCGTTTCTCTTTGCACCAGCTGTCCTGTGTTTCACCAGCTTGACGCTGTAAGAAAAATATTCTGTGCTCATCATTATTTAGATTTATGCACAGAAGCACCAGAAGGGAGTAAAGAATTAAACTAAAGAGGCATTAATGCTGCCAAACATCTCACATCAGTATGTTAATTTATACAGCAAGATGCACAGAAGTCTAACTGGATCATCAGCTCTGACAGGGGATGATAAAATATAACCATATACTTTCCATGTTCAGATTAATATTCCCAGATTCCACGCAGCCGAACATTTAAAAACACCAGCGTGGTCCATCACTAAGCTGTAACTGCTGATGTTTGTTCATCTCTGCAGGACCCGAAAGAGTACCTGCCCTTCTTAAACACGCTGAAGAGCCTGGAGCCCAACTACCAGCGCTACACCATCGACAAACACCTGCGGCGCTACAGGAAGGCCCTGCTCCACCTCAGCAAGTGTGGTCAGTCGCCTCAGCCTCCTTCTGTCCTCCTCCTGTCCGCCCAGTCACCACCTCACAGCAAGAAGCATAAAAACAGTAAGAGGAAGGAGTAAAACTGTGACGTGACCTCGGTGTGTTTCGTGTCCAGGAGAGGAACATTTCCCAGAAGCTCTGCAGCTGGTCAAAGAGCAGAAACTTTACAGCGAAGCTCTGAGACTGTACGCCACCAACAGCGCTCAGTACAAGGTACAGCACCGCACACTGCAGAGAAATGCAGCTACTGCACCTGACAAGTGACGCCTGACCTTTGACCCCCAGGCTCTGAGCTGCGCCTACGCCGAGCACCTGGTGGAGCAGCAGCAGGCGGAGCAGGCCGGCCTGCTGCTGTGGCGATGCGGCGAGCAGGTCGGCGCCCTGCAGGCGTTCGCCGGCAGCTCCAGCTGGAGAAACGCCATCTGCGTGGCGCAGCAGATCCCGCTGCCGCCCGACCAGTTAGCGCTGCTGGCCAGGGACCTGGCAGGTAACCACGGCGACAGGTAGCTGGTTAGCATGCGAGACGTGGCGTGGTTGAATCCTAACGTTGCTCTGTCTGCTCACAGAGAAGCTGACCGCACAGCGGCGGTACTCGGAAGCTGCTCTGCTGCTGGACCAGTACGCCAAAGTAAGATCCTCGAAATACCTTCTGCTTCCTGCTGGAGCAAAACCAAACAGATCTGCTGCAGCTGCAAGCTGACGTCTCTGTTTCCAACAGGACTGTGAGGAAGCCATCTTGGCCCTGATCACTGGTGCGGTCTGGGAGGAGGCGCTTCGATTGGTCAGTGAGCAAAACTACCATCCCCATCTCCTTTAATTCAAACATGTTCCGCATCGTGAAACGTTTGTCTGCTTCAGATCTACATGCACGACAGACAGGACATCACTGAAACCAACCTGAAACCTGCGCTGTTAGAAGGTAAGCTACCGTTCAGCTTTCACAAAAGATGGCGGAAGCCAAACGGTTTAACGCAGGAGGAAGCAGGTGTCGTTAAATGCTGATGAAGATGATGTCGCCCTGCGTCAGCTGTCAGCACCCAGACCGTCTTCCTGGAGGCTCAGGTGGCGACGTTCACGCGGCACAGGACCCGACTGGTGGTGGTTCGGGAGCAGAAGGAGAAGGCCAGACTGGACATGCTGGGTGAGAATAAGACAGGAAGTCGGCACCGATTGGACGAAGATCTGGTTATAATGGTTATGATCGCATTGTTTCTTCAGAATCATAATAAAAAGTCTTCTCTGTCAGATGAGGACGGTCCGGACTGTCCCGACGCTGAGCTTTACTCTGAAGCCAGCAGCGTGATGACCGGCTCCAAATACTCGCAGAGCAACTCCCGCATCTCCTCGTAAGTCAAACGCTCTTTTTTTTCACACGTACGGTTTTTGAACGTCTCGCCCACGCGATCCAGAGTTACCTCACGTGTTCGTGCCTGGCAGGAGATCCTCAAAGAACCGGCGGAAGGCCGAGCGGAAGAAGCTCAGCCTGAAGGAAGGGAGCCCTATGGAGGACCGAGCGCTGATGTACGCCCTGAGTGAGATCATCACCACCGTGGACAAGATGAGAGGTACGGACCTCAGCACCCAAAGGCCCTTACTCCAGCCGGGGATGATGGGAAAGGAAGTACTACTTTGGAGAGGCATTGAAGTACCTGCCCTCACAAAAACCTAATCCTCACTACCTGACTGACAGCTCATTTATCCCCTCCCCCTGTGCAGAGGAAGTGCACGGCCTGCTCAAAGCCCTGGTGCTGTTCCAGTTTGACAAACAGGCCGAGAAGCTGCAGCTGGTCTACGAGGAGGCGCTGCAGACGATGGAGGCGGCGGTGCCCGAGGTTTGGCCGGAGGGCCCGCAGAGCAACCTCGCTCCAGTAAATACAGCAGCAGGCAGCAACACATCATCATTACACCATCAGAAATACTTGCGTTAAAACTGACTCTGACCTCTTTCCCGTTCTCCAGCTCACGGGGCCGAACTCGACTGCAAACAGCATCATGGCTTCTCTCCAGCAGCAGCAGCAGAGACCTGCAGCTGCACAACAAGGTCAGCAGCACAAACATCTCACCGACTGTCACACTCACACGTCAACGTTCACACAACTTTATTCTTTTAATGCCTCATATCTGATCTGTAATTATCTGAACAAACACTCATGCAACAACGCATTTCTCTTCTATTTGTAGATGCCGAGGTCCCGGCTCCACCAAAGATGAGAAATGGCGTCAAGTGGAAGCTCACTGTTCTTACTTAGGTTTTTTTTTCCTTCTTCTGTTTTTAACTGTAAAGTCAAATGTTGATTATGTAATAAATAAAGATTCTGTTAACGTCTCCTCTTTAAAAAATGTTTTAATTCTTTGCCGTTTAGAAATATGACAACGTGATGACATGTACCCATGTTCGTCATACAACTCTTTTAATCTTCGGACACGATGCTTTTATTTTGAAAGAGTCATCAATTCTAATGCACGTTAAAAGAACAGGAAATGCACTTGCTGGTCTGGAACTGTGCGCAGAGAAGTTCGACTGGGGCGTCAAAGGTTTTGTTTTTCACGCACTGAGGAGGATTGAACAGATAAATTTATTCGTCTCTCCTCATGTGCTCAGGGAAAACAAACCGACTTCTTGTCCTCTCATGGCCGCCGTCACTCGACACGCCATCGAATCGCCATCCCGCCGTGGTTCTGCTGCTCCACAGCAGAGTGTCGAAAGGTTCATACAGCAGGTGTGTGTTTAAATAACAACTGAACAAGTCCTGCTATGTTCTCGTCTTATCCGTCGCCGTTAAACCCTCTTGGCTCGCTTGGCGGCGGCGGCGGCGCGCCTCTGGTTGATGGCCTTGGTGGTGACGCGGAGCTTGCGCAGACGCAGCTGGCGCAGCCGGAGCTGCAGGTCCTTGGGCAGCTTCCCGCCCTTGGCCAAAATCTCCTTTATCCTCTGCGCCGGCATCTTGGTGAGGCGGAAGTCGCAGATGGTGGGGTAGTAGTCGTACATGACCTGGCAGGTGCGGGAGGAGGGGAAGTAGCCCTCCGCGATGGCCGTCACTCTGTACTCGCCGGGATTCAGCAGCCGCCAGTAGTCGCCGTCCGCAACTGGAAAATAAAGACGCAGGAGATGGGAATGGAGAGCTGTGACTTAGGATGTGGGGAAAAATGTGTCACGGGCAGTAAAACTACCTGATCGAATGTGATGATCGATGTTGTCAACTTTTATTACGGCGTCAGCGATACCGGCCTCTGTGTCTTTGTCCCGGACCACTCCTTTAATTCCTCTGTGAACCTGGGAGGAAAAAAAACAACAGGAAGTTAAAGAAACAGAAAGTGAAAGAATAAAGGAGATTAAACCTGAGTCTGACCTGCTCCATGTAAACCAGCAGAGACTCCCTGTTGTTCTCCCACTCGACCGGAAGCTCGCTGGCGTGAGGAAATTTGTCGCAGGACAACTCCACCGTCACCTCGAAGCAGTTGGTGTGCAGGTAGCTGAAGTCGTTCATACCTGCGACGCACAAACATACGAGCGCTCCTGTTGGGTCGCCTTCAAAATGCAGCGGTTTCGAAGTCGTGGACTTCATGGATTTCAGCTGAACGAACTTGAGGAAACACACACGTTCTTACTTCCTGGTACGTTGTGCCACGCGGCTCCGTTGATGATGTTGTTGTATCTGAGGAAGTCCTTGTTGTGGCAGGGACGCCGGTCAGGGTTGGACATCACCTGGTGGTGGGATACAAACACAGTCAGTGTGTGTGTGTGTGTGTGTGTGTGTGTGTGGGGAGGGCCCATCCTTTCAGGCTGCTGTGGGTGGGGGGCCCGACCTGATTGGTGCTGGCGTACGCCGTGGCCAGCCAGCGGAAGAAGCTCTCGTCGGAGGTGGGCGTGTGCTCGCTGGGCGCCCAGTCCCGGGTCATGTCGAACGGGTAGGTGACCACCAGCTCTCCGCCGTGCAGGTTGGCGCTGAGAACGAACGGGATGTTCTGCATCCAGTCGATGACGGCTCGGGTCTCTGACGCCACCTGACGACGGAGGTGAAGAAACGAGGACGCCGTCTGCCACTGTGGCTTTTTTTTTTTGCTGTGGCCACGCGGTGGCGCCAAAGTCGCTGTTTTTAAACGCTACACGGCGAGGCTTTAATGTAACATTACTGCACAGTAAAAAAAAAAAAATCAAAAAGGTATGGGATGGATGGACGTGCGTCCGCTCCACTTACGAAGGCCTCTTCGGAGGTGTACTGCTCGGGGATGGGGAAGTAGTGGTTGATGAGCTTGGACCGGTCCGTCTCCAGCTCGATGGCGGTCCACATCACCGAGTTGAGGTCGGCGAAGTTGTGGTTCATGTCGATGCCCTCGTAGCTGTAACGTCCCTCGGCCCAGCCCGCCAGCTCCGAGCCCTGCGGGTCAGAGAAACACGTGGGTGTCCGACCCGCCCATCCATCCACAGAACCCCGGTTTTGGACCGGAGCTGGTTCCGCGCACCTTTTTGAAGGCCACCTCGTAGCCGTCAGGGTTCATGGAGGGCAGCAGGTGGATGCGAGTGTCTTTGACCAGGCGGACGACGCGCTGGTTGCCCTGCTTGTACTCGTGGCACATGTACTGCATCAGGTTGAGCAGCAGCTCCCGGCCCAGCACCTCGTTCCCGTGCATCCCCGCGACGTATCGGAACTCTGGTTCTCCTGCAGGGGGCGCCGAGACAAAGACACGGGTTCTCATACCCTGTCCAGATGTTTTTTAAAATCATATTAGCACGTATCATACGCTGCGAGTGTGAGGAGCCCCTCCTTTGTGTTGTCAAACTACAGCTATGTGGGCCGACCCCCCATCAAAGACCTGGATCCAGTTTGGTCCACATACATTACTCTAGCAAGTAGCTCTGAAATCTCACACGTCCTCCTCAAAACCGTTTCCTTGCAGGAGTCTCAGCCCAACCTCTCTGCGAGCGCTGTGGCTCTGAGATGTTGGTCTCTCTCGGAGTTTGTCCACATTTTTTTTTTTTTTTTGCATGTAATAAAACTCTCCAGACCTTGAAAACGGTTCTGAGGAAGAAAAATGCACAGCGATGCTGGAGCAGCTTCTCAGTCGGGCTCCAGAGACTCCAGCGTTTCTTGATTTGACAAATCCTAATATACTGCTGTCGAGTTTGACTCCGACAACTGGAGCTGGAAACAGCAGGAACAGTGGAACTGATACTTTGGTCGAGTCTCCATGTACGTTCAGTGGTTTGGCAGCAGTCGGCGACGTACAGTGTGATGGAAACACTGACACCGGGTTCGTTAAAGTGACTCTGACTGTGCAGGAAGTTATCATCGCAGATGATTCTCTGTTTTCAGCAGCACTGCTGAGGAAAAGCCGGTTACATAAGCTGCAGGGAGATATTTGACTTTCACTTAACCAGCGAAAAATACTCGGGCAGCGCAACACGAGATCTTACCACGGCTGGAAAAAAAGAAGCAGGTCACAAATGGAGGAAAAAAACTGCTCTCCTCCTTCCTTTGTTATTTGTATCTCTGTCTGTCGAGCGCCCCTGCTGCCGCCGCTGCAGTGCGTTTTGGCGGGAAAACCCATGTGGCCTGAGCCGAGGAGGCCAAAGAAAACATTTGTGCACCTCGGAGTCAAGCGAAGAGGAGTCTGTGCAGGTTTGTGTTTCGCTCACACACTGCCGGACTGTGTGGGTTTTGAAAACAGTGGCGGCCACTGTGGGACCATACCCCCCCCCCATCACTGACCCTCTGACCCCCCTCTGGATCTGGCCCTTATTAGATAAAACACCTCCTCGCACTTGAAGACAAGCAGGACACAGTTTGGGTTGCTGTGTTTTTAACCGCTCCCGTCGTGAAGCAAAGCGAGCGGCAGCAGTTTTGCGTTCACGTCGGTCTCCTCGCCGCTCGTCTCACCCAGCTCGTGTTTCCCGGGGTTGTCGGAGATCTCCATGACGTAGAGCTTCAGACCCGTGTAGCTCTTTCCGATGCTGTAGATGCGGGTGATGTCGGGACACGCGTCGTGTACGGACTTCATCAGCTGGGAGGGAAGGAAAAAAAAAGGTTTTGTGAGTGATGTCCAACTTTATTGATTTGACAACACAAATAAAAAGGTTGAAAGAAACAGCCGGGAGCCAAAGCTCGACCGATCCGTCGACATCGTGTTTCCGCGTGCGGGATGCGGGTCGGCGTGTTTGTTTCCGTGGGTCCGTCAGAACCAGGAGTTCGTCTTCAAACAGACCGCAGGTAGTGGCAGCGCAGTGAGGACGCTGCTGCGACGGAGCCAAACCTCCAGTAATAATATTTGCTTTTTGGTCCGACGACGACCGGACCCCACACCACACACACACACACACACACACACACCCTGGAGTTTTTTTTCCACATAAAATGTTGAGCTTCCTCCCATCGTCGACATCATCACACTACCTTCCTCATCTCCTTGTAGTTGTGGTGCCTGAAGTCCAGTTTGTCTCTGGACTCCATCGGTTCCGTCTGCCAGGCGTAGATATTATTTGGATCTGTGAAACGGGGACAGGTGCGTGTTATTGCAACAGGTAAATACAGTTACCGACGTTAAGAACTGGTTTCCAGCCGGTACCTGGGAGCGTGCAGCCCAGCACCTCGGCTCTCAGGCAGATGTCCCCCTCCGTCCCGTTCTGGTACCAGGTCTGCGGGTTGATCCGGATGTAACGGGCCACGGTGGAGGTGTTGAACAGGGCCAGGACGGGGATCTCTGTGTGCTGGTTGCCTTCAAATACCTTTTGAATGAATGGGAGATTTGGTGACATATGGAGATTTTTTTCCTTTTACTCATTCATCTCTACAAAAACAATCACATTTTATTAACAGCATCCAGCAAATCTTTTACAGTTTGGTAGCTGAAAAATAAAAGATAAATGCGTGATGGACACTTCATGGTCGGCCGCGGCTGAGGCCCACACACCCACAGACCAGTAATATAACGAAACCTGATCGAAGCGGTGCAGTTTCCAAACCACACTGAGGATCCTGAAAAACCAAGTGTTTCCTAAAATGACAATAAAATCACACAACCTCTGTCACTGTGGAGGAAAGAGCAGCATGTTGCGTTATCGCCACTTATTCCTTACTGCACAAAAAAGTCGCTGCTCTCCCAAGACAGGGACAGAAACTTTCCTTTACAGGCCTTTGCTGGAATGGTGGTTGAGAGCTTGTGGGTGAATTACACTGTAATGACTTTACCATTTTTTATTTTCCCTCCATATAAACTTGACATTCTGCTGCACGATGAGAGATGAGAACTCACGGCCTCCTGCGTCCCGTTCATGCAGGGTTTCCACACCAGCGAGTCGTTGCTGAACTGCACCTTGTAGGTGTGCACCATGTCCCAGCTGCGTGACAGCGAGACACATCATTAAATATATACAGTATAACACAGATCATGGTAGATGGGATGCACAGAGGTCTGAAATTAAGACCATCGTGAGGGAAAAATATTAGTTTTTATGGGATTAATCAGAGAAACAAAATATCATGGAATCTTAATGTTAAAATGACTCTAGAATGAGAAATATACAGTAATTAATTTGATTATTTGACTAATATGGAGGCGTTACATCTACATCAGATAAACAGTGACTGGAGCCTTTAAATTTGGTGAACATTTAAAGATTCATATTGGAGGCAGCTGCTTCGCTCACTCTGCTCTACAAAAACTACATTTCCCATAATTCTCCCCGACGCTACGAGAAAACCTTTGACCTCCAGATGGAGCTGCGGCCCTGCAGGATGACGCCGGTGAAGCGGGTCGGCCGCAGGGCGTCCACCTCCAGCCACTGGTTCTGGTCTCTGTACTGGGCGCACCACGCTCCGTCGTAGATGTCTCCGTCCTCCGTCCCCGACTGAAAGACACGCAGGGAGACGCAGGGTGACGGTGCTGATCCGTGCTGCACCGGGTGGAGCTGTGCGGGGGGGTGGGGGGTGGGGGTGTCACCTGGATGTTGAGGCGGCCGCGGTGGGGGCCCAGGCCTCTGCGCTTGTAGGACGACGCCCTCAGCTGGGTGTCTTTGACCCGCAGCGACTCCAGACCGAGTGGAGGACATTCTGACACAATCAACAAGAGATCCAGTCACCACTTCAATACTGTTGTGCAATGATAAAAAAAAATTAAGCTTTGCATTTAGATTGGTGTTAAATTCCATCCACTCAAACAATGACACGCTGTGGTGAAAAGAAAGCAAGCACTGCGGCGCGAGTAGTCGTACTAATGTGCCTTTTAAATTTTAAATCCACCGGGTGGGAATTTAAAATGCGAGCTTCTCGTTCTCGTTGAACGCATCCTAAAAAAAAATTGATTCACCGCGTGATGAATCTCGGCACAGCTCCGGTTCAGTTACAGCAAATGTCACATCGTCTGCACAGCGAGGGCCGTTACAAGCGTTAAACGACACGAGACACACAAACTGATGGAGACACAAAGCAAGAAAAACTACAGGCAGGTGGGGGAAAAGTCACGGCACCACTGAGAACATCAAATGAAGGAACGTCTTCATGTGCTGAGGCAACTTTTTAAAGATCTCCAAGGCTTTTCCCACCGCTGATGTGTCTCTTAATGGAGCCGAGGAGAATCGAGGAAGTGGACGAGCACAGGCTCTGCAGACAGACTCTCATTGTGCGGAGGGTTCAGCCCGGTCCAGGCGGCCTCGTCCCGGCTGCTAAAAAAGCACCAGGCCGCTCCAGCGGCCGCACAAGTGAAGCTTAAACGTAAAGTGACATTTCCCATAAAGACCGTTTCCCCCTCTTTGCCTCGCTGTCCGGCCGGATCCCGGCTGAGCCGCTGGATGTGACTCAGCTTTTATAAAGTACTGTCTCTTTGTTCACCGCTGGGCTCCTGCCAGGCCGCTAATTTTCTTCCGACACCGCCGAGGCTGAGCCACAGAGACCGTGTTTTAATGTACAGCACATGGAGAGTGCTGCACGTAACCCAGCTGCTGTTTGTTGGTTTGGGAGCTAAAAACCTCGAGGCGCCTTCGTTGGCACCGAGAGGCAACAAATAAAAAGAGTCGGTTGTGTCGTTTTGTCTCACTAATTGTCCCTCGCCGTGATCTGAGGTCTTTTTGTGAAAATTTAAAGAAGGAATCACGAAGAGAAGGCGGCGCCTCGACGACACCAGAACATTAATACAGCTAAATTACCAGTGAGTTAAACTGGTGATAGTTAATAAGTAATATTCACCATCACGTGTGTGTGTGTGTGTGTGTGTGTGTGTGCGAGAAGAACGAGCTGCAGGAAGATGGTTCAGACTGAAGCGACTCCTCGGTCAGTGTAGATATACAGTATGTGCTGACTCAGCGTGGGGCCCCACGTGAACAAGATCTGGGTCAAAACTCGAGTTGGCAAACTGTTCATCTGTGTGATGCTTTCCCAGAGGGGGGGGTGGGGTTTGCCTCAGCGCCACGGCCATCTTTAAAACGTCCCATCCTCGACAGGTCTGAATCACTCGCTGCAGCAAACGCCACTTTTTACTGGTGAAAGCTTTAAAAACTGTTTGCCACCAACACGAGACCCTCGTCTGTCTGACATACTGTATACCTCAGGGCTAATCCCGATACGTACGTGGGACAGGTCGGCTCACGCTCTTTTTGACCTGCGGCTTGGATTTCTTTTTGACCTTTGACCTCTCGGCGGCGGCTTTGGGTCTCTTCGGTGCAGTTTTGGGCTTCTTTGCTACGTTAACGCTCCTGGCGGACCTCCTGGCTACGAAAGGGCAAAGCATTTCACGCGCGTGTTTTCCAGCTGTTTGCAGATATTTACATTTCAGCCGCGAGCGTACGTACAGTTGAATCAGCGCCTTCATGGATGACATTATGCACAACTGTTTTTTAAGGAGGGTGAGGGGCCTGAGCATCTGGTTTTCATCAGCAGGAAACACACGGCTGAGACTGTTGGAACAACTCCCCCACCCCCCCAAACCCTCGGACACTGACTCGCTGACCGCAGATATGCAAAGACCCACAAACTTTGTGTTTTTTTTTTACACTGCGAGGCTCTGAGGGAGTCTGAGGGATTCTCCCCGCCCCTCCAGGAGTTGCATTTAATTAATTAAACAAGAGAAAACTGAGTGAGATTACAACAACTGCCCTCATGAAAGTTTTTTTTCCATGAATGAGTAATCCTCCAACAGAGCAAATTCCACATCATGACCTACACATCCTTAAAGGAACATTAATAAGAAATAACTAAACTCCATCTCTACGCTCACCTAATTCCAGAGGACCCTCATCTTCTTCTTCTTCCTCAGCTTCTCTCCTGGGAACTGCTCTCCCTAAAGGCAGATGTTGGGCGGTTGTTGTGCCAGGAGCTTCAGTTGTCGTCTCGGTGTGAGCGGTTGTGGGTCCTGGGGTGGGCGCATCAGAGGTGTTTGGGCTCGCAGTTGTGTTCAAACCAGCACCCGAGCTCAGATCTTCAGCGGGTCTGCAGGAGACCAGGACGAACTGCAGAAGCAGCAGCAGAGTGAAGTGCAGAGCTCCTGCCATAGCAGCTCTCCCATACAGAACACACCACCGAACCTCTCAACACAACCTCCCTGACCTGCGCCGTCAAGGCAGCGGCGATGCAAAATCTACTTCCTGTTGGGGATTTGCAAAATAAAACCTTGGGTGCGCCTCTACGGTTCCAGAGTCGAGCTGAAAACAGGAAACGATAAGGCAGCAAAATGTGGCTGTTCTGATGAGAAATGAAATACTTTGGTTGTTTTTGTTGTTTAGTGATGGATGCAGCTCTAGAAAAAAGTTGTTTTCATCCACAAAGCACAAGACATAAAGTCATATATCGAGCATGAAATACACAAAAATCTTAAAAAGTTATTTTCTCAAGATTTAAAGCTTACAATCTATCACCGTCAATGCTTCTGATTATCAGTCCACAGCAGGTACAGACAAATGTCGAGTGAGTGAATAACGCTAAAACTATTTTTTTAGATCGTGCTTTTATTTTGAAGGCCTGGTGAATTTCCTCTCGCCGGCTGACCCGACCCGCATCTCCGCAGAGCTGCTGTGCACGTACCCGACACGAGTTTACCCAGGGATTAGACCGAGTCAAACCTCCTCTTCATCACAGTTCACACACCTCGTTGTGTTACACAACGGCTGCACAATCTGCACAGACACACACACACAGGTCGCCCCTAAAAAGCGCCACCGGGCGTGATGGCTGCACAGCGACACCTGCTGTCCTGTACAAAAATAATCCAGATTATAATCACATAATAATGAGTTCAGTTCACATTCCGGTTGTCCAACAATAATAACACAACTTTCAAACGCGCGCGTCACCGTTCTGGTTAAATAGTTTTAATGGCACAGACAAGAGCTGGTACATTTGGACATGAATTACTGGTAATTCATATTTTAAAAAAAAGATATGAGAGAAGTTTCCAAATTGAGCCGGGAGACGATGTGCTTCAGGGAAAAGATTTATAAAGTAAATATAAAGTCTCTTTCCAAATAAAATGTGGAGGAGAAATACCTGAAGGTCACACTGAGACCTGTGCTGACATATTATCTGTTTATGATGTAAAGATGATCCATGTTTGAGGAACAGGATAATTCCAGGAAACAAAAACACACACACACACACACTACACACTATTTAACCAGGTGTTCTTGAAAAAAAAAAAAATGCTATTAAAAATATATTTACAAAAAAAAGTGGAATTTTCAAAACGGGATTTAGGTCTAATATCTACACTCCTCGTCCCCAAAAACCTCCGACTTCCCCGCCCGGCTCACGTGTTCAAACAGCACAACTTTATCGAGAACAAATATGGAGGCACGCAGTTAAAGAGTGTGCGTCTGCCACAATCAAGTGTGTCTGGTTCACATCCACCACTCGAATAAGACGACACACATGAAGAGGAGCCGTTCATACACTGAAAATGAAATATTTTAGATGGTAGTTTAAAAAACAAAAAGAACCTTTACCCTCTCAGGTCGCGGTAAATAAGGTTCTGCAGGGAACGTGTAGAACTGAGTTCAGCGACGGAGCCGGGCCTGAGTCACATGACAAAAAACAAACACTAACAAAAAAAAAAAAAAACAGAGAGGCATCCAGAGAGAGGAGAGCAGCTGCTGAGCGGGAACGTCCAGTCTGGAAGCTTTCAAGGCTTCCAGAGCTTCAGCAGGCCGTCCTCGCTGTAGGTGCAGATCAGGTTCTGGTGGGGGTGGTGGCCGATGCCGATCACGTCCTTCTCGTGGACCTGGAGGGGTGGGGGGGGGGTGAAACATAAACAAGATTTTGTGATTTAAACAGATGCAGGAAAGCAGCTCATCACAGGTTGGTCAAAAAACCCCAAAATAAAAACAAAGTTTTGGTTTTTTTTTTTGGTTTCTGATTAATACACGCATGTGGAGCTTGTCATTTTTTGCGCCTCCAACGGCTTCACGGTCGGAAACGTTCTGCGGCAGAAGCAGACGTACCGTCAGCGTTCGCTCCAGCTTGCCAGTGACGGTGCTGAAGCAGTAGAGCACGAAGTCTTCACCCACGCAGTAGATCCACTCGCCACGGGGCGACAGGGTGCAGCACACGAAGTCGCCGCCTTCCCTTTTACCGGAGCTGAAGCTCCTCACAATCTGCACATGCAGGAACACCAGGAAATCAACATTCACTTTGGAAATTGTGTTTTTTGTGCAGTATATGTCGTATCGACAGTGAAGACTGCACCACACAATCAAAACAATGAGAACATAACAGATCTTCTCAGACAGAGGAGGTGGAGCATGGACCTACCTGACCCTGCATGTTCATGATGACCACCGTGTTGGAGCGGTTGCACACCACGAAGTGCTCCGGGTTCTTGGGCAGCAGGATGACGTTGTTGACGGTGATGTCGGTGCCCGCCGACGTGCCCAGAGGCTTGAAGGTGTTGGTGCACTCGGTGGTCTTCATGTTCCACACCTGCGGCGGACGACAGGCGGGTCGTGACCAGAGCGTACGCGCGACGCGTTTGTTTGGTCGGCAGCCGTTTCGCTCACCTTCACCGTGCCGTCGGAGGAGGCGCTGATGATGTGGTGGCCGTCCGGGGTGAACGTGGCCTCGTTGACGAACGAGGAGTGACCGCGGAACTCCTTCAGGGTTTTACCCGACTTCAGTCCGTGGATTCTTTGGCAAAGCACACAGGGACAACGTTACTCACTGCACCTGCGGCGGAGTCAGAGAAAGGTTGGAGGCGTGGGGGCGGCGTTACCTGATGGTCTGGTCGAAGGAGGCACTGAGGAGCTGGCTGCTGTCTTTACAGAAGCTGACACACGTGACTCCTTTACTGTGGGCGCGTTCAAATCTCCTCAGACACTGACCGCTCTGGATCTTCCACACCTGAACACACACAACATGATTTAGCTTGCTGACATTGGTATGCACTTATTAATCTCCTCACCACTTCAAATGTTTTACTTCCTTGTACGTTATTACTCTGAAACTAGGTGCAAATCAAATGAAAACAAAGTCCTTCTCCACCTTGATCTTTCCGTCCTGCGCTCCGGTGGCCAACATCTCTGTGTCCCGGCTGAAGCCCATGCACAACACTGCATCGTCCATCATCATGAAGTTGTCCTGAGCCTGGTACTTCAGATCCTGCACGCCACGGGGCACACGGTTAGTTCAACCGAGCCGAGGTCACTTTGAAATAATAAGGAGTAAATGTAGCAGCTGGGTCAAGTTGGGTTTCTGCACCTTTCTGATTTTGCCGGTGGTGAAGTTCCAGACCTCGATGAAGCCGTCCACGGAGCCGGTGACCAGGTACTGACCGTCGGGGGAGAATCGGGAACACTCCACGTGAGACTTCTGTCCAAACTGTGGGAAGACATTCCAGTCACAACAGGTTTCACATTCACAGCTGAAACAGCCCAATCACGTGGACTCCATCCGAGCCAGGCTTCAGCGCATCAGTGTCGGTACCTTGATGTGTCTGCTGAGCTGGGTGGGGAAGCGCTCCTCCTCCACATCTTTGACGGCAGCTTTACCCCTGAACAAGTCAATGGTCATGCCGGGAGGCAGGAGCCCCTGATGCTGCTGCCACTTCAGCGACTGACGGGGGAGAAAGTACAAGTGGACAAGATCCTCGTTAGCGCCGACGTTGATATTTTCTGTTGACTCATCACGTCTGCAGGTTTCTGGAGCACTCACCTGTCCCAGCAGAGCCATGAGACGAGAGGGCGGCACCACGCTGACCTCGCCTGCCAGGGCCTGGGCAATGGCCGCCCGGCGCTTCTCCTTACTGCTGCCGTCTGGGTACGCCTGGACGACAAGACACACAAGCACTAAACATTCCTCTCCACAAAAGTGCAATCTCTCAGATTTTCTCCTGAAACAACATTTTGAAGTGAACCAAGAAGGTGCCTGCAAATATGTACTACATGTACTGTTCTGGCAAAGATATAGAACTCTATGTAAAAGAAGCAAGAAAGAAAACCTGATTAAGTAAAGATAAAGCAGCTGTGGTGTCTCTGATGTTCAGCACTGATCCTGAACCGATCCAACATGGATGAACACAGGTTGTTTACCTGTCTGGTCTGGACTCACCTCTCTGGGGTCGAAGTAGGAGCGAGCCAGCAGGTTCTCCAGGTGGATGTATCTCTCCGGTTGGGTTTGTTTCAGCATGATCATGGGGTCGGTCTGCCTGAGAAGGGAACGAGCGGCACCGAGCTCTCTCAACTCGATCAGCTCCAACACAACCTGGTCAGGAAATAACACAAAACACACAAAGTCAAGGCATTAATTCATCTCCTCAATCATCTTATGGAAGCACTGGGGATGTAGCAGCTGATCAAAACCCAGCACGGGCATGTTAAGCATCAGTTTACAAGGAGATGATGCTGCACACCTGAACCTCTCCAAGGCTCACCTGTTCATAAAGGTCTATCAGGGTCTTGTCCGGGAGCTTGAGGGACTGGATGGCTTGCAGGACGGTGTCCCAGTGGCCGCTGTTGATGTCTGCCACAAAGCTCTCAATGCTGTCCACGGTGTTGAGGGACACGGTGGTCTCCTCCTGCAGGGTGGCCAGGGTCCGGTGCAGGCTGTTCTCCTTCAGGTACTGCATAATCAGACGGATCACGCTGCGGGAAACACAAGCGACACCAGTTGTTTGGATCAGCGCACACTGCAAGACAAGTAAAGTAAGCTAGCTCTGCTGCAGCAGGTCAGCTGAGAGCCAGAGTCGCAGTTAGAGCAGCAGCAAACATTGCTTTTTGTTGTTCTTTTACCTCTTCCGAAGAGAAGTGGCAGGGCAACCTGAGCTAATGCTAACTTGCTAACACACGGACTCCGCTATCTGTAACTTCTGTTTTGCCCACACGGTTAAAAAAAGATAAATAAAAAAACACAAACAACTGAGACTTTACTGCGTTAAACAACAAAGCGACGCGTTTAAAAATGAAACTGCATTTACTTCGCCACAG
Organism: Psettodes erumei; assembly: GCA_016785225.1. Taxonomy (NCBI): domain Eukaryota; kingdom Metazoa; phylum Chordata; class Actinopteri; order Pleuronectiformes; family Psettodidae; genus Psettodes; species Psettodes erumei. The sequence goes on along the minus strand of JAFBJZ010000777.1, from coordinate 202,993 downwards.
CAGAAGAGGAGTAAACATTCACATTCACGCGATAACGGTTAGCCTAGCCTAGCCTAGCCTAGCTTAGCTGAGGGCGCTAGCGCTAGCAGAGGATGGGACAGGCCTCGTTGACAGAAGATGCGATGAAACGCGGAGCTACGAGCTGGGAGTTTGTCGTGAACATGCGCCGCTTTGAGGGCAATGAAGACTTACTCTGCGGATTCCACCTCCAGAGACATGGTTAGTTATCCGGTAACAGCAGCCGGGACACGCTCCTGAATCTGCAGCGACAGCCAGAGACAGCGTCGGACCCGACGCAAGTACGGAAGTGGCGAGAGGCACGAGGGCCCTTCAAAGTAAAAGACTCACCGGACGACGATGAGGTAGAATTTTTATTTTGGCGTATTGAAATTAGAATTCAGGATTAAATACAAACCCCTGAAGCAACACGCCAGCATATTTTATGCAACATTACTCAAGGCTATATACATCTGCAATGTTATGCGACTTCATTTTTAATTTCCCTCAGGATCTTCTATCCATCTATCTATCTCTCTCTCTCTCTCTCTCTCTCTCTCTCTCTCTCTCTCTCTCTCTCTATCTATCTATCTATCTATCTATCTATCTATCTATCTATCGCACAGTCAGCTCATCATTTCCATTCCTTGGTCCACTGACAGTGATGAGGTTTTATGATGGCGGTCACATGGATTAACTGACATCACATAATCTTGAAATTGAATCCTGAGACCATCAAGAGACAGGACTCCAGCACAATTAGGCTTTTATTTCTGCAAGAAATTCATTTACCAATAGAATATATCAGAATAATTGATTTGTCAATATAGATTTCATTGGACCCCTTTCTTTCCCTGCCTCCTCAAATAAAGTCAACGCATGAATAGGTTTGTTTCCCCTGGGACAGGAGGAGGTATAATGTAATAGTGCATGAGCCATCTTCACCAGCATTTGTATGTGCAAGGCAATCCCCGTTTGCTTTGGTGCTGCTCCTTGTTGTTCCCCAGCCGATCAACAGGGGGCACTGTCTGCACAGCGGTGGCTCACAGGCCCTCTCGACTCCCCTCTCTCTGCTACTGAAGGTCTTTCAAGGTTATGATGATGATGATGATGCTCATTGCAGCACCACTTCAGTCTGCGGTCCCGCGGCCTGGGTTTGATTGTTTTGGGCAATCACCACATAATCCCACTGTGAGCCCCATCCACATTGGATATGGATTTGGCAACGTGAACACAGCTCGGTTTCGTTTGCCTGTGCAGATGGGAGAAATGTACCGGGAAGCGACGAGGGGGGAGGCGAGAGGAGGAGTGGCGCTTTCGCACATTGCCACAACACCGCAGTCATTCTGAATATATTAACGTGAGAGCAGAAGAAAGACGTCAGTTTAATTTTGCCGTTCCTCTGGCATGACAAAGCTGTGGATGCTTACCAGCGAGGGAGACACCACCACGCTGGAAGAGTGACAGCAACACAAAAGCCTGTAATGTAATCACTTCATCCCTTCTGAGAAAAACAAAGAAAGTTCTAAATTTATGTGAGGTGCCAGTCATGTTGTGTCGTAAAATTACCTCTTGCATTATAATTAGCACACATTAGCACCACAAAGAAATTTAGCCTTTCTTTGGTCTGTCAGGAAGGAAGCAGACATTTTGAGACACACAGAAATTGTGTTTTCCCACCCGCTCAGCACATCATTGCATCACTTCTCATTTATGATTCCCACGAAAATAAAATGCAAAAGACAAAAGTGCTTCCCCAAGATTCCTGACATCCGTGAACCCGACCTTGTGAACTATTCTGCAAAAACAAACACGCATCTATCTGTTCTTCACTGACTCCAAATCACATTTTTTCCAAAGCACTATACAGAGAATTCTGCATTCCTGGCACGCTCTTCTCACCACCAATCTCTTTGTGTTCTCATGGAAACTGAAATGACCACTTGGCCACACTGAATACTCGCAGCGCTGACAATAATAACAAATCAAAGCTCGGAGCCGAGGGAGAATTGAGTAAGAGATGAATAGACGGGTGAATCAATAGAACGACAACAGTGTGAGGGAGAGGTGGAGGAGGAGGAGGAGGACGGGGACCTGGGGAGCCATCCCAGGCTGGATCTGTTATGACAGTCCAGAAACCGGATTACAGTTTCTGTTCTGGTCTCAGACCGCATTCCAACTTTCTATCAACTCGCTCCATTCTGTTTCATTCCAGCACGAGGAAGGCAGAGCGGTGCTTTAAATCGTGATGTTTCCTTCTGTAAAAGAGCACCTGGAGTCCTGAGTATTATTTCTTTGTTGTGTTGGTTTGTGTTATTGAGAGAAGGAGGCTCTGTTAAATGTGTTCTGAGCCTCTCAGCGACGGGGAAAAAACTTCTGAAAAACTCCCCTGGGGTTTCATAGCCGAGATTCACCGCCAATACTTTGTAATAGTGATAAATCCTGATAAGAATAAGTAACACATAGTAGTGTGTCTTTGTGACGCGTTGTCATCTAAAGAGGGGATTACAGGTGTGCTGTTGGAGTAAGATCCACCAGCTTTCCTCAGATTGTGAGGCAGGAGGGATGTTGTGTGTGCATATTGCCTTTCAGCGACGCTCTGCGCATTCACAAACACTGAGATGCTGATGCGGGAAGACAAAGAGCACATGTCAGGGCTCCGGCTCCGGAGAAGACACTTGCACAGATTGTGAAAAAGGTATAAAAAGGTTGTTTGCGTTTTCACAAACTGCAAAATTCGCAACAGTTCCAGTCAATAGCTCACGCAGTGTGCATCGCAGCGCTGCAGTGTAATGAAAGGACGAGGCCTCGCTGCTTTGTTTGGTTTTGTTTATGCCTCTCTAAGAGCTCTGCCCTTGAGTGTACCTGGCGGCCGAACACGATGAACAAGGATCCATTAATTTGCGGCTGAGAAGCTCCTCACAGCTCCTCGCTAATGGCTGATTTCTCCGCCAGTCAGTCAGCCCTCGAGTAACGAGCGGCAGTGGGTGGAAGCCTGTTTGTGTGTGTGTGAGAGGTATTGGTGATGGGGGCGCTGGCGGTGGTAGCAGCGAGGCGCTATATGTTGATGGATCTGCCCCTGTGGGCTGTTTGCTCCTCGGGTCTAAGCGTCAGTCCTATTGGCATGTCCATTATTCTCAACGGGCGCCTTAGAAAGCCAAAAGGGAGTCATTGAGAAACCCTTATTGATATCCCCAACCTTCTTGACACACAAAAAAAGCACATAGGAGGAAGGAAGGAGCTGAAGAACCGCAGATGTTGAAGAGGAGGCGTGCGAACCTCATAAAGAGACGTAGAATCGGCGCCGTGGCGTTGGAGCTGGAGGAATTACGGGGTCATCAAGGTGATGGAGCGCCGGGCCCCAAATGGGATTGTGCCTGTGAGGTGGAGTAGCAGGCAGCACACATGAATGGATTTATGTTAGTGTCTGGAGAAGAAAGCTGCACAGCAGGGCATGTTTCCACCTGTAATAATGCAGAGGGGAAGCCATCCACTTCCCGAGTGAATGCTGCAGCCGCTCCTCATTGAAAAGCACCAGGGCGGCGTTGTATTTGCAGTAAAACACCCACAAAGTGCTGACACAAGTGGATGGCTGTGAGCGGGGTAAGCGCTCTCTCTCTTTTCACTCACCGCTTCTATCTCTGCCTGCACTCATGTAAGTCTGACATCTACAACTTGAGCCGTCTTTTTTTTTTTTTTGTCAGGTTTTTAAAAAATTCACCGGAGGGCTTCATGGACACTCAGGCAACATATCACAATCTCTTCAGCTTCTTTTTGTGGGGCCGATGAGCCTCGAGGTGTGAAATATCAGCAAATGCTAAGTTGCTGCAGATGCAACAAGGACTTGGATGACACGCCGTAGTTTCAGGCATTATGGGCCAGAAGGAGAAAAAAAAAGCAGAACTGGGCCTAAAAGGTTTCTGAGTCCTCTGCTGTCAAACTGTCTAGTTCAGAGAGTTCTGGATCCACAAGCACTGATGTTGAAGCCCACTGAGGCCTACAGATGCAAATTATTTCCATCTCAGGACTGCGACGCTTCACTTTTCATTTTTGGACAAATCATCTGACTCTTCCAAAAAAAAAAAAACCCTGTCAAGTGAGGAAGATGAGTGAAACTGCGTGCACCTCCTCGGTACGGAGACGGGCAAGGATTCCTTACAACCCTCTTGAAAAAAAAAAAAAAAACACACTAAGCGCTCACTAAGCAGCTGATGGACGTGTTTGTCTGTCTCGTCTTCCAGTGTGAAGCATTAACCTGACAGCCTTCTCCAGCCTTCGGAGAGGCGCATGATGAGACTGCAAAGCCCTCCGAGGTGGAGAGCCACAGAGAAAAGGCTCTGATCGTTCTATTGAGGAGCACAATTAAAACCCTAATTGTCTTCAGGAGCCCATTCAACAGAGTTCACAGTAGGCAGATCCAGCAGGTTGAAATGAGGTTATTATGCAAAAACACAGAAGACAAAGGGAGGCTATTTGCAGTTAATTAGCGTGGTAATTTTCTTAGTTACTGTCTAATAATTTATACAGCAGAAGGGACGTGGAAGCCGAGGTTTCTGTCTCTGCTCACTCTGACCACGCATTTGTATGCTCCTTGCACTCTTCCCGGGGAAGGTATTGATTCCCCGGGTCTCGCTCATTGGCATGCGCAGGCACGATAATAAGTAAATCCATCCTCTGTCAAGTTCCCACCGAAAGGGAACGCGGTCCCGAGGGGAACGGGGTGACGCAGTCGGGTCCAATTTTCTTCCTTTTTTTTCCCCGGCCTTGTGTTGAGGATTTCACGTCGCATTGTTCTCTCCTGGACAATCCCAGCACGGCAAACTGAGCCGCGGCAACGCGTGAAGCGCGCGGGGACTCGGAAACATTTGGGATATTCACCGGCACAGAGAGTCCAATAATAGCGCAAATTCATCCGTGGTGGTTTAATTAACGTGTGCAGTCGGAGTGGAACAAAGCTCGTTGATGGGATATAAACACCGTACGAGGGGGATTGTTTTGCCTTCTGTCCCTCTTGAAAACGATATAAAACACAGGCATCTTTAAGTATTTAGTATATTCCAGTAGAAATTTAGCCTTACGTTCCTGTTCATCCTTTGTGAAGTACATACAGGAGGTTGTTTTTTTTGTAGAAGTTAGCGTACATGTCAACTGTCCACTTGGCCCCGAGACCCCGTCGGTTCTGAAAGGAAGTCCGTGACATTTCACTCTTTGCCGATCGAGGCTATTTTCATTGTACCTCAGTGGCACATCCCAGCGTGCGGCTGGTTTCAAGCTGAAATAATGGGCCGTGGACTGTCAGCGTGCCCCGTGGCAGTTGTCATCTACAGAGACAGGAGTGGTGTGCAGGGCTCCTTTTTTCAAATATTGGACAGAGGAAGGGGTGGGGGCGTGGGCGGTGGTGGTGGTGGTGGTGGTGGTGGGGTGGGGTGTCACTGCAGAAATGGAACAAGAAATCTGAAATGTCACTGCGTCTCCTCGTCTGTCCTGTAGCACCGCTCTGTGTTATATTACTTTTTCGGTGGCATTTCGTCTCCGCAGGAATGGGCCCGAGTGCCACGATCCAGCGGAAGTAAAGGGAAGAACCCATCTGCAAAGGTCGCAGCCCGATAATGACAGCCAGATGGCCTTTTTTTTCATATCTGCATTCTAAATTTATGATGCATGATAGGACAATATAATTGCTGTCCGTCAAGGTGAAATGACTTATTCTCAGAACTGAAGAACCGTATTTTGCAAATTTACAGAACCTTCGTAACGGCGAAAATTCACATTTTAAAGGAATGTTAATTTACACCATACTGTTTCATTTACCAGATTTTTTTCCCCAAAAAACACAGATATTCTGCCCAGATAACGACAAATCTGACTTCAGTTATTAGCGTGTACTCTGTGAGCTCATTTACATTTCCGCACAGAAAGAAAATGTCAGGCGAAACCTGCCTGGACTAATAATGTCCGTAGCATTCATCCGTAGCATGTGTGATCATGGATACGCTGCAGTGATGGATGTGATCACATGCAATCCCACAAATCCCATGTACTCTCCATATATTAGAAATAGAAAAGGTAAACGTGTCCTCTTCTCAGTCATGTACTTGCAGAGGATTAGATTAATACAATGCTTAGCCAGTTAGCTTAGCTTAGCTTAAAGCCCTGAAAGAGGGGGGTGGACAGCTCGCCCGGCTCTGCCCACAGGTAACATCTCGTCTTCAGGTTGTCTCTGTGTCGTTTCCAGCACAGAAATCGCCATGAATCAAACAAGATGTGGCGTCAAACCCCAGCGGCCTATCAGCCAAATGATTTTGTGCATTCAACTGGTCTTTGCTGGAAGTCAGTAGAGGTTCTTTCAATATCTTCATGAAACGCACAATGACTTCATTTCTGGACAAAAACAGTGAAGGACGCAGCTTTCTCTCCTGTATTTATGAGGATTAATGCTCGCTGGTGCAGAGAAAACACCTGTGAACAAAAACACTGCATGCACACACACACACACACACACACACACACACACACTCTCAGGTGGACTGGAGTGTGAAGCAGAGTGCGAGCATCTGTCAGTCTCTCCGCCCGACCCATCCCTGAGCTTCAAAGCGCTGCCCCGATCCGCGGGACGTGAGGAGAAAGAGAACAACGCCGGCTGCAGCATCATGGGCTATTATCTTCCACAAGCCATCTGACGGCTGCAGTCGGGGGGGCCGCAGACATTGATCCGCTCCATGTGATCTCACACTACACCCTGACATTACTGTAAATCTCCAAAGCAGATGGGAAACAATGATTTTTTTGGAGTCTGGGTTGTAAAGAATCTAGAAGTAGAGATTTTTCTGTTTAATTCATATTAAGCCATATAAATGCACAATGGTAATTTTCGTGGGCCAGCCTTTCCACCTGGTTTCCTTGCAACAGAAAAGAGCACATATAAAACGTTCGCGTGCAGGTTCAGTAACTACTGTATCTGTTGATATCAGACCATTACAGTCCGCCCTTTGTCCCACTCACTGAGCTACAGAGAACCCATTTAGCCAGGCACTGAAAAATAACGAGGGCTGCACAAGCGGCTCCCTGCATTCCCTCTAGTCAATATTTATTCTGAAAATCATTATCAATCCCATTTTGCTGATTCATTTCTGAGAGGAGGCGTATGAAGAAGGGAAAAAAAAAAAGCGCGCGCTTCCTTCTGCCGAAGGGAGAGATTATGTAACGTGTGTCTATTGTGGCTGAGGAGAATGGGAGGAATGAATAATGTCAGAGAGCAGAGGTGTTTCTAAACTTCCATTCAGCCGAGTGAAAGGCTTCTTATACACAAACAGCGAAACCCCACGCGAGCCCAACGCCGGAGAGCTGAAAAGGCTCAAAGGCAAACCCAGTGCAGCCGGTTTCTCCCCGCAGAGAGGAAAACACCCCGGCGCAGGATGCGCCCTTCAGTAAAACATCGTGCTGCGTTCAAGTCCTGCAGCTCATCCTACCCGCACCCGCGTTCATCGAAAAGAAGAGCCACGGGACGGAGGAAAGAAGCTGTGACATTTCTCGTTTGGTCTGCGATCGGCCCCTTAAAACAAGCATTGTGTATTTACGACACAGTAATCCCACAGCATAGAGTTTGCCGACTTCTGGATGTGTTGACAACACACTCAGGGTCAACTTACTAGCTTTCTGCAGTATCATATGGTCTTCACAAATGGAAAGATGTCTTGTTTATGTATCTTTTGCATGGGGTTATCTAGACTAGTTCATTTAGTCTTCTCGTAACCAAAGAAGAGGTCAGGGACAAGTTTCATGTACTGGGTGTGTCATAAAAATATGAAATAATAAGATACTGTGAAAGCTTCTCTGTGAGCTGCATTTCTGTCAAAGATGGCAGAAGTTCCATCTTTATGTGTCATAATTAAACAGTAAAATTGTCCAGTTTTAAAGGGAGAGAGAGAGAAATGACACTTGGGAATAAACAGTGCAGATTTTTTCTCGGTGTAAAATCCTGTTCCCACGGCTCCGCTGACTGTGGGAGTATCAGCAGGAGTCAGCGCCTCGGGGCTAAATGAGGTGTCCTGGTGGCTGGTGTCAGAAAAACCTGACTCAGTGTCCTGGAGGGGAAAAAAAGTCCTGATGTGAACTCACTGTGTTTGTATTCACAGTCACTGCAACATGACATCACGCCCGCTGGATTTATTTGCTAAACATCAGGCCGATCTTTAATATATTTTCCTTTTTATTGCAGTCTTTATCTATATCCTGAAACTAAACTTATATCCATTCGTATTTCTTGTTATCTTTAGATCTCTCTCTCTCTCTGATGAAGTGACACCTCTATTCTTCACCACCGCCATGAGTCTCCTGCCCCTCAGGGATCAATAAAGTTTACTTTATCTCATCTTATTTCTCCGGGGGAAGTTGACTGAGCATGCATTCTCTTTATCACTAATGCAATCAGACTCTCGCGCAGCTAAGTGAATCCACGGCGGGATGCTGACGGAGGAGCAGCGCGGTGTTTGTCTGCCTCGCTCTGGGGCGTGCTGACAACACCGCCTTCATTTTGTTGTTTCTAATTTCAAATGCAAATTAACTTTAGCTACTTGACAAGCATCTGTAAGGTGAGATTTTTCCGCAGGGTGGTTGGTTGCTCTCTATTTTAGGAACTACTTTTTTTTTTTACAAATGAACTGCCTCTGCATTTACTTTACTTCTGACAATGTGTGGACAAAACCCAAGTCTTCATAAACTCCAGTATTTCCTTCCAGCTTTGTATATTTGTATATCGAGAATCACAATATTATATATATCACAAGTTTTCAGCATCAAATTTCACTGTCGACAGCATGAACGCCACATTACCTGTCTCCGCTGCCACTGGACATGAAGAAAACACACTGTTAAGGATATTAAGATAAAGGGCAAATCAATACCAGGCTGAAAAGCAGCCTTTCTATTTCTGTTGCACAGCTGGAGGAAAAAATTTTTTTAAAAAGCCGTGAGAGGTTAAACCAGTGACGGTGGTCAGAAAACAGCAGATTTACAGCTGCTCTTCAAAGCTGTTTTTTCAGGGTGGACTTCACTCGCCCTCTCAGCGTTAATAATTTGTGCGCGGCGGTGGATTTCAGACTTGGTCGGTGTCCTCTCGGCACAGCCTCGGTCTTGCTGCGTTAATCACTCCCTGATCCCTGAAGCTCTGCAAGACACGCAGCCAGAAAAATCACAATCCGCTCAGTGGTGAACTGGTCCTGCACTTAGTCATTAAAAGAGAGGCATCCCCTGCCCCCTCCATGACAGCCCGGTCATGTAACACCCATTTATCATACTGAGCAAATTCTAATTTTGCTTATTGATGAGTTTTGTTTCCCTTGCTGAGAATGCTGAGCGAGCATCAGTCGCCTAAAGATTGTAAGCAATTTAATCACATAGCAGCCCTTTCTATATTATGACTTCAACAGAATAAACCACACACACACACACACACACACAGACGCACTTTCAAAACCTAAACTTTTTTCGTCCTCATCTTTGCAAATGAGATCCGAGCGGCGGCGCTCTCCACTTGACCTCGCCCTGACCCCCACGCCGTGACATTTCTCCAGAACGCACCAAAGCGTTTTTCTCATTAACACCGATGACATTTAGACTTTTCGGGGTTAGCCTCTCCCTCTCGCAGCCAAGGCTGTATCAATAATTTATAAGAGGGGATGAAAAATTTGCATTCAGATAAATGAACTTGGTCCCCAACGGAGGACGTGGCAGCGAGTCAACGTGAAGTCTGAGTCGACTGTAGGATTAGTGAAACGTCTCACCTGTCACTCTGATGGCAGCAGGATCCATCATCTCATCTTTGTTGAAATGTTCCTTTAAAGATGTACAGATGTGGACGATCTTTGATCCAGTCCAATCGAGGATCACAATGATCGGAGGTTTCACTCACGTTGCTGATGAACACATCGCGTCAGTCAGCTCCCCCGCTGAGGGTGAAACATGACATTCATTAGGAAAAATTAAAAAAACACTTTGTAACCAGAAAAGCATAAAAACACAAAAGGGTGACAAATGGCCTCCCTTCAGCTCGAGCAGATCGCAATCTCGACAGATGAGATCTCATCTTCCTCGCTTCTTTTATCAACTATCAAACTCGTTCTCCTGGAGTCGTCCTCCCTGCCGCCGGGCGGCCAAGAAACATGACAAACACAATCAGGGCGTCCCAGGGGAATTTAAGGGCAGATACGGCGTGATATTAAAGGTCATCTCATTTTGCTCTGATTAACTCACTCCCTTGTCTTTTGGAGCCTCGCCAGGCAATAAATCTTTTCGCTCCAGCTTCTCATTCACTCAGCGCACTTTCAACCACTCCTCCCTCACGTGAATATACAGTAATGTTATGAGGTGTCTGAACTGCCTCCCCCCGCCCACCCACACCTCACAGTAAGGTCACTACCTCCACTCCATCGCGCCTGATGATGGAGTCCTAATATCCATCTTGTCAAAAGCCTCCTCACGACCAAAGTGTGCAATTTGCACCGAGGAGTCAATGAGACTCAATGCCTCAGCGCCTCGGACTAAAATCAATAGCATTTTGAAGACTGCGACTGAGCTGGTGGTAAATTACGGTGCAATTTGATTAGTTGTTCGTCTTAATTGCTGGTTGGCAAATGATGCACGACGCTACACTTTTCTGTACAAAACTGTAGGAAGGTGCGCACAAGACAGCTGAATGCGATCGACAGCTTAAACAACTGCAGTAATTTGACAGTGTGGAAAGTAAAGCAAAACCTCTTTTTATCTGCGCTGACAGGTTTTTTTGGCCACTTGGGGGCAGCAGAGGCAAGTTGTGAGCACAGAACTAAACATATTGTCAGATTTCAAGTTGAACTTGTACTCAGACATACGTTAGAGGAAAACTGATCTGGAGTCAGGTTTTGGACACGTGGTGAGACTAAGTCCAACGTTCTCTCTGTTTTTGCTCCGTGTTTGGTCTCTACCGAGAGAAACGTCTGGCTCTTCACCTGTTAAACGCTCCGCTACGTTCACCAGCTGGCGTCTAACTGTGTGCATGTCTGCCGTTGTGTTCACCTTTAGACACTTTTCTCTTAAAAAGCAGCCGCCTCGTGCTGCTCGACACGACACCGCGAGCGAACTGGGCCGGACGGACAAACAACCAGCTAAAATTCTCTATAAAGCTCCGTCGAGAGGAAAAACAAACTCAGTACAGATGTCTCATGTGGGAGACTGGGTTGCATGTAGTAAAAATCTGAATTTACTTACATTCCTGCACGTTATTGGTGCTTGGGTGCTGCGTAACAATTAAGGGAACAGATGGGTGTGAATGCCTACTTCATTATATTTATTATTTTTGTGTGTTTGTGCGTTTTTGTGTTGTATTATAAAGGTTATGCTAGGTATTTGATGGGGCGGCAAGCCTCTCACTGGGAATAAAATTATTTATAGCTCACAGCTACATCAACATTATTTTTTTTCTGTAAGTGCAAATGTGGATTACTTCTCAAAATATCTCCTCAGTCTTAACAGTCAGCTGCATCTGTTGTACGTTCCCTCATGAGGTTTTTTTTTTTTTTTAATCTTGATATCTGGCTGACAGAAAATAAAGTTTTAAATCTTCCGTCATTTTGGCTCTGGGGAAGACTTCCATGACACACCGGCAGGGGAAGAGGTTTCAGACAGCATCGATCCGCTCTTAATGGGAGTGTTTTTCTGGAGCTCTGGTGAATCCATTAGGCATTAGATGCTTGTACCAGTGTGTGTGTGTGTGTGTGTGTGTGTGTTCCTTTTTTAAAAAAGCCCTCGTTAGACACAGGAGTGTTGTGAGGCGACCGTCAGCTTCCTTCCCCCGTGGGGGGAACGGTTCCCCCGAGGATCGTCAGTCAGCCACGGCGTCCTGTATGACAATGAAATAATGGCCGTTGAATAGCCAGCTGATAACATAATCACACGTTGCCTGGGGATGGGTCGGTCTCCGGTGGCCACGCTGGAGCAGCAGATAAGTGGACGTGTTCCCCATGTAATGGTCGACCAGGATGTAGATCGTTCTCGCTGCCGCGGAATTCGCTCGGCTTTGACTGAGATTTGACGAATTCTGCTTTTCACGGCGACTCGAAATCCCGATCGAGCGAGTTTTAATAGGTGAGTTTGAAAGAGGTCGCGAGTTCACGCCTGAGTTCGCGTGCGGGGGAACTTCTATTTAGCTGAAGGAGAAACAAAAGCGTCGACAGAAACATGAGGCATAAAGAAACAGGCCATTCAGACGTCGTCAGACTCAAGGCCAAAACGAAACCAGCAATGGGTTCGGTCCATTTCATTCTTTGTTAAGGGCGCCGCTCTATTTTAGTCAGGGTCAAGGGTCATGAATGTGTTAAAAGCTTATTGAATGAATATCTCACAGGATGTACATTTCATTTGGCCTTGTGCATTTAGCTTAAGAAAAGAAAATGTGGATGAATATAACTAACATGGTTTTAAAATGACTTCAGTTAGTCTGTAAACAGGTTTTTCTGCAGGATCTCTTCCACTTGAGACTGAACTTCAAGTGACATCACCCTGGGTGTGGCTGGTGCACCCATGCACCCTCAGACCTGCATTTTGCACTGAAGTGGTCGGTTCGTTTCATAATTATTATCTCATGGTATTTCCTGCTTCATGAAACATGCACGGCCGTCGGACTCTCTCGGCGAGGAGTGGAGACTCTCTTAAAAACTCATGAGTGCACTTTCAATGTTCAAGCTGCTGGAGCTGCTGCACAGCGTTGCTGGGAAGGTCTGCGTCTCCCGGCAACCGCGAAGCACCCCGCTGAGGGGCAGGGGGGCACGTGCAGTAGTAAGAAATCAAGTCACTCGTCCCAAATTAACTGGGCCGCAGATGAATTAAACATGAGCAGCTCTCTCTCTCTGCAGAGAGACACGCTCCCTCCTGTCAATGAGACGTTTATCACAGACTCGTATCGCCGCCGCTGCGATTGCGACGCCGTGATAAGCTCGGAAGAATAACTTCTCGTCGAGAAATCGGAGAGGGAAATCAATCTCAACATCTCGAAGATGCGTCTTTGTGATTCTGTTTTTCCAGTAACTGGAAAGGCGCTCAGGGCCGTCCTGCTCTAAAAACCACACACACTGTTTTTTCCTTTTGTTTTTGAAAATTAAATACTAAAATCAAGACAATAATGTTTTCTCAGTAACCTGCATGTTCTCGCCGAATCATCTTTTCATGGTCAGGTACAACATCCTTTGTCTCACAGGTTTGTGCTTTTGTCCTGAAACCTCCTGGTTGTAAAACAAATTCCCATGAAAAAAACTGCACCCTGGCAGGTTTAAAACTTAAAATCAAAATGTGGTGAAATCACACGATGATGGTGATCCACACTGAGACTTTCATACAAGCTGTTGTTGTAGAAATGCACCATCACACACTCGCTAAACTTATGACAAAAAGAAGAACAGCAGAAGAATTTGGGACGGCGGAGGGAAAGGTTGTCGTTTCGACCCTGCGACAGATAGATGTGCGACCTTTAATATCGAGGCGGCGGGAAGACGGAGCGATCGACGTGATCGGGGCCAGGTCTCCCTCCGTCAGCGACCTTGGGGCGGTCCGCTGCCCCGGGACCAGCTCTTTAACATCGGCACCATCTCCACTTTGTTAAGCTGGTACAGTATAATTTTCCACCGCTGCTGGTGGAGACAACTTCACGTTCCTGCGCTGCACTTCTCACCTGTTTGCAGAACTTTCCCTCAGATAATTCACAGCTTGAAACTCTTCTTTTGCGTGACATTTTTCTTGTAACCCGAGTGTCTTTGTCTCACCCGTGTTGTTTTTATCCCTTTCATGTGCAAATAAACCTTAAAAAACCTTTTTGTTGTTTTTGCTTTTCCAAACTGCCTGATAACATATTTTTCTCCCGCTTCCTTCACTGAATGAAACCAGACACAAAAGGAATAAAATGCCTTTTCACACATTTCAAATTGAAATGAAGGAGGAGGAAGAGGTCGCATGTAAATCAGTGTTAGTGCACACACACACACACACACACACACACACACACACACACCCTGTCAGTCTGTCACAGCTCCGTCTCATCTCCCTGCCATGATGGACATGCATGGTTCTCCCTGAATCCTTTCGGTGTTCAGAGACTCCATGTCACAAACACACTGACATCATCTCTCTCGCTGTTTGAGCTTTTTTTTTCCTGTTTCTCAGTTTTTAGTTTGTTTTTTTTGGGCTTGTTTTGCCCGTAAAGATTTGCAGGCAGCCGACGTATACGGGCTGTCGTGTCCCAGCACTGTCACAACTTCAGCCATTATATAAAAACACACACACACACACACACACACATGAAAGCAGCGTGAGCTCGCATCTCGTGTCAAAGAGCTCACACTCCTGCTCAGGCGTGGTATTTCTCAGCGCCGCCGCACGCCGGCTACCGCGGCGTCACGTGGGCGGGACAAATGTCAGGTTTTCAAAATAACCTTTATTTAGTGGGGAAAAGGTGATTCGCCTCCAACGACGCGTTTGCTTCGCATTTGAAGCCGGCCCAGCGAGGCCTCGTCCTTTAATAACGTAAAGTCAGGTCGAGATGCCATTACCCCTCCTCAAACTGGATCCACATCTACTGAGGACGTTGCTTCATGACTCAGGGATTGTGCGCCGTATACAAAACCTCAGCGGTGATGACAATCGACACGAGACGAATGACACGGCACGTCACAAGCGGCTCCTTCCCGTTATTGGCACTCCAGCCTGTGATCTTTCTAACAGCCGGTAATTTCTCCCTCGTAGCGAGCCGGGGTCGAGAGAGGAGGCGGGACCCGCGATTGGCCTATTTACAGTGTGTGTGTGTGTGTGTGTGTGTGTGTCAGCAGCTTGAGTCACATCAGCAGGGCGGAATCGCTCTCTGCCGCCATTTGTGCAAATGTCAACACTGAGGTAAAGGCCCTGAATAATTTACTGGGCCCAGTATAGACGCAGTATGTTTCCAGTCACGCCATCGTCCTGGCGACGTTCACAGACGCAAAACGCCTCGGCCGACCGCAACCCCGCGTTTCAGGCGGCTCGTTCGGCGAAACTGGCTTTTGGTGGGTTAAGCAGAAACATGTCATTCATCTCGCGCATGTCTCGTCCCTAATTGGACGTCCCGGAGAGATGAGAGAGACGCAGTCGGCTGTTACTGCCGCAGCTGCGCTTCATCAAAGCTCGCAGCCAATCCAAGATGGCAGCCGTCTGTCAGCCTCTGGTGTTTGGTCCCGAAATCTTTTTTGTTGCTGTTGTTGGTTTGTGTTCTGTTTGGTACGGCAGCCATCCTGGTTCAGGTCTGACTCATTACAGTGGAACCACATCTGCTCTCTCAGCACAATATCCCAGCCAGAGCGATGATAATGCCGGTCAGTGATGAAGAAATAAAACCTCGGAGGTGGAAGCCAATATCCTCCTCGGGTCGTCAGTAATTAATTTACTTTTGCCTTCAGACCCCGTGTGTGAAGCTGTTAACAGAGAAGCCGAGTCCGTTCGGAGCAGATTTTTTTTTCTTTACGTGACGTCTTGATCTTTGCAGCGGAGAAGAATCGAGCTTTTGGACTTTCGGCTGCAGGTGCGGGGGAAAGCAATGAAACACAGGAAGTAAATTCACGACGACACGCTAGGTGTAATTACCAA
Organism: Psettodes erumei; assembly: GCA_016785225.1. Taxonomy (NCBI): domain Eukaryota; kingdom Metazoa; phylum Chordata; class Actinopteri; order Pleuronectiformes; family Psettodidae; genus Psettodes; species Psettodes erumei. The sequence goes on along the minus strand of JAFBJZ010000777.1, from coordinate 187,357 downwards.
AATAAAACAGGAAACAAAGAGTCCAAAAACCAGAAGAGTCAGGCCGTGACATTTAGCTGCTCTTACAGCACAATTCAAACGTGCTGTATTGTCATAATATTTACCAGTAAGCCTGCTAATGAGCGCTGAAATGTCACCACGGTGTTGTTTGTCGTGGCTTAAATGAAAAGTCTGTCTTCCAGCAGCGAAGTGTAACGCTAAGTACGGAGCTGCAGATTGACACGCGTGTGCGAGCCATGAATTACTTATTCTTACAAACTGCATTCATGTACAACTCATTTGCATAAGTTAATACATTTTGGGAGGGAATGTAAAGCGTTGTGTTCGCTGGGTGCAAAAAAGAGGAAAAAAATAGTATGATGTTCTTAAAAGAGAAAGTATCCGGGTGTAGTACAGCAACACACGAGGATACAAACACACGTACTTTAGTAGTATTTAATAAAACACACCCTTGTTTTTGTCCTCTGACGTCATATGTCCTTTTTCTACCTCACTTACTCTAAACTCAAATCAATTCTAAAACCAAGTGTGAAACCTAAAAGATTAAAAAAAAAATCTCCACACAAAACACGACAACACGCACACAGTAAGTGTCAATACGTGCTCGTGTGCGACCGAAGAGCAGGCCGGTGACCGTTTTGTCCGGACCGCTGCATCTCGTCCCCCCGATGACCGGTGGAGCTAAAGTCTCATTAGCGGTGGGGGGGGGCCGACATGAAGCCTTGTGGGTGCGTTTGAAGGCTTGTTAGGCTCCTCTGACTCTGAGCCGTCCTTCTGTGTGAAGGCTTTGAATTAAACAAGACCGGGTGTGCGCCTCGAGAGCGGATCCCCGTCGGCAGCTGCCAAAAGCTCGGCTTCCTCCCATCATCGGCGTTTGCTTCTGACAACGGCGGCGTGTCCGTCACACGCGGCGAGGCGCGGCGTCCACCGAGGCGCCGGGGGCCCGCGGGCCGTCGCGCCTCTATGACAACGCGGCTTCTTTCAAAGACGGTTTCTCCGACACGGCCGCGGTTTGTTTGAAGTCCGCTGGGCGGGCGCGCCTCCAGGCCGCCGCAACACAGGACGCGCCATCACAAATAGTTTCTTTTCATATGTACACACAAAGAAAAAGATGACGCAACGTTTCTACACAAAGTGGCTGAAGACGTGGAATTTGCATTTTTGCTTTTTCTTTCTCGCCAACATAACAAGCAGCATGTTGACGTGTAAGTAAATAAAAATATATAATATAAATTATAGATTAGTGCAGGAGAGGAGAGGAGTCTTGTCGTGACAATAATTTGGTGAAATATTCCAGAAGAAGATGAGGATGACTAACTCCGACTCAGGCGACCCCTCGGGCTGAGCGGTCACATCCTAAGATATTATCTGGGTAAATCAAACAGCACGTAGCTTCAGAAACCCTGAAAATTAATAAATGGAAATCGAACACACGGAAATGAAGCTCAGGCTCCACAGCCTGACCTCCGGCCGACTCATTACACTGGTGGTTAATTTAATCCAGTCACGTTTCGGCCTTAAGGTGATCTTTGACTTTTTACACTCCAGCGAGGATCCTGGAGCATCATTATTTTCATCATCGCTGTCGTTGTTGTTGTTGTTGTTGTTGTTGTTATTGTGTGCAGGGGTTTTCTCATGTGGAGTAAAGCTTTGGCTTTAAACACTGGCAGTGCACCGCAGCTCTGAGAGAGGACTGTGAAGCAGTGTGTGTGTGTGTGTGTGTGTGTGTGTGTGTGTGATGAAAACGACTGCAGCGAACTGAGGTCGTGATTCATAGCCACATAAAAATGCAATCTGCTGCAATGCAGGTTCACTCAGGAGTCAGAAGTCATGAATGGATGTTAACAGCGCTCTGCGCCGCACAACTGTTACTGCGGCCGATAACATTTTTCTGTTTAACATACACACTGCGTGTTAAAGCTTGAATGAATCAATGGGAAGAGGCGAATAAACATCTCAGACATGAGGATAAAAAGATATATCAGTGTGTTGGGTTTGCGGCAGATTGCTGCGATGTAAACATAACGCACAAATGCTTTAAAAACTAGATCAGCAGCTGTAAAATACACAGCGTGCGTCGGGGCTTTACCACTCGTAGGGAGATCACTTTAGCCAATTAAACGTGAGCTCGTGTTTTGACAGCGGGGCGGCAGGTGTTCCCCCGCTCGCCACGGCGTCCCGCGGCGAGGGATAAAGGCTAACATATGATCTTCACTCCCGCTCATTAGATGACCTTTCAAACGCTCGCCTTGATTAAGATGCACATTAGTCACGCGCTTCCAGCGGAGCCGCTCGGTGAGCCCAGAAAAGCCCGGACATCGACCCAGGCGAGCGGCTGTGGTGTGTTTTTGGATGGTAAACATCCAACATCATGTCCACATGTGCTCATTTTCTCTTTATTCACTGGGATTAAATTTTAAAAAACAGTATATTTCTGTAGGACAGACTCTGAGCAGGTGAGCGGAAGAGGAGAAAACTTTTAGGTTAGCTTCTCTGCAGGCTCAGGGGAATCACAGGCAGACGGTCAGCAGGGAGAATTCAGCCCAAGCAAGCGCTGTTCTCACATCAGTATTTTCATTCAGGAACCAGAGTCACATACTAAATAAATGCCAAACAAACCTTGGGCTTTTTCAGCAGCCTGTGGTTTCTCTTTAGGTTGCAACACCTGCAGAAAAGGCAGATATAGCAAAGCACCAACATACAGGGGTTTCTGCAGAGGTGACTCATCTGTATGGCTGGGGATAACTTCCTGCGTCTGTGTTTTTATTCCCCTCTTAAACCTTCATACCATTGCATGACAACTATTGCTAAGTGTAAGCTTGTGTAGCCAAAGTGTGTGCTGCACACGTGCAGTTGTGTTCATTGTTTTATTCCACATGTAAAATGCTGCTCAGGGGCAGCAGAACTTCCTGGCGGTCCCCCTGGAGCCATTTTGGAGCCACTCAACTCCTGATGGCTCCGGGAACTCACCTGTTCTCAGCCATGTTTTCCCCTCAGCCAGGTTAACAAGCCAAACGCAGCACCAGAGGCAGCTTCATCTGCTGCCGTCTTTTGACAGATGTTCGGCATTTTCCCACCGGAAACCAAACTAATCCTCTGGAGCAGTTTTGTCACCATTAGTCGAGCGGCTGAACAACAAACATCCATTTACCTGCAGGAGAAACTTTTATTCTGTCAGCAGGAAATGATCCCATTTCAGCCACGTAGGCAGAAAAATAAAGTTTTTTTTGATTTGAGATACAGATCACTTACTGAGAAAGGGGGGAGGGATTCCAGACGCAACGCAATTAAGCCGAGGAATTCCCAACTCTCTCTTTCTGTCAGGCTCCAGCTCTCTGTCTCCTGGCGGCTGCGACTTTTTTTGTTTCCCGCTTATTTCTTCCTCTCACTCTGCAGGTTTCCCAAAACGCAGCCGTCAAGGAGTCGTATCCTGCTTCCGACGGTGGGATACATTATTCAGAGGCCCTCGATTCATCGCTTCATGTTGCTAAATTAATTTGACAGATCGTGAGGCGGGTCGCACGTCTGAAGCGTCTGCAGAGTTGTCCCCCAGAATAAGTGATGGAGTCGCAGCCTCCCGAGGCCTCGAGCATGAAGAGGGAACATGTCGCTGACAAAACCTGCGAAACCTAAAAACTAAAAACTTTTGCAGCTCTTAAAAAGGGTCACACAACGGGGCAGAGCTGCAGTTAATGTCCCGCCAATTTTAGTAGCTGGCTATGCCGCCTGTAATTACACCGTCCATCACTGCATAAAGAGGAGTGCTGCTGCCGCCGGCACCTTTGAGGCGGACACAGGAAGTCGCGCAGCTGAATGGGCACTTTAATTACCTGCTGCCAATCTGCCCGGATACACTGGATTAACTCCAGTTCTCAGCCACACAGACGTAAAAGACGCCCTCTCATTAGACCGATTTGCAGATGTTCACGTCCATTAGATTGTTGTTTTTTTATCCTCCTTACGCTGAATTTAAGAGTGACTCCCAAACTTTGCTCGCAGATCTGCACTCACACATAAACAGACAAATGCAGCAACACGTCGCATACACTCCCCGTCTCTTCCTTTCACGCCAGATTATTCTCCAGTGCAGAAACACTGTGAGCTCCTGTGATGTTCTGGATGAGGATGAAACGTCCTGCGCTGCATCACCAGCGCTAAGCCTCATAAAAACATGTCGAATGGATGTGTACTGGGAATTTGACACGTAACCGTGGAAAGACGTCGGCTCTTTTCAGGAGAAGAAGAAGCACGTTGCAGCACAACACTTTGCATTCAAAGGCGTTACCACGGCAGCCGTGTTATTTCCTATCTGTCCGTGTTACATCCCGAGGCAGCAGATAAGGCATCTTTTCCTATCAGGTGTCCTCATCTTCCTCTGCGAAGAAGAGGAGGAAGAAAAGTCATCTTCGAAAATAAAACTGTGGAGGAGATGAGGAGTTGTTCTGCAGACTGATCTTTCATCTTCTCCACGTCATTTCATGTTTCTGCGTCTGCAGAAATACACATGTGGCATCAACACAAAAAACACACACAACACATACAGAGGGAAAATAACACTGGACATCCTGGTACTGAAACATGCGTGTGCACCGGTTTGAATTTTTACATTAAAAAAAGCTTTCTCCACGCTGGCGCTTACAGTGTGTGGACCAAATTGATTTGCTTCTGCTCACCGCTTCCTAATCTTGCTGTGGGCAATTTGCCCTGTTTACATTTATATTTACTAGAGACCATTAAAATTTCCAAGGAGACAAGCCCAGACACAGCAGCAGCAGTCACGCGTCTCCCACAGGACTGTGTACATATTCTGCTGATGTTTTTTTTTTTAAAAGTTATCTTCATTAACCAGACCGAGCAAAAAAAAAAATCAATACTTCATCAGGGCTGCATGGAGTGAAGCGCCTGCATTTGTAAAATATGTGTCTTTAATTTGTTGTTTTATTTATTATGTGAAGATGCGGTGGGATGACATTTCATGCAAGTAAAAGGTCTGTAAATGTTGCATCACTGCAGAATAAATCATTTACTTAACAGTACAATGAGGAAATAAATTAGCACAGTTTGGGAAATGTATTTGCTTTTAGCCTGAACCGTGTTTCTACACCTGCGACCTGAGAAAAGTGAGAAGTTAAATAAAAGTACAGCGGACACGCTCCTGAGAAACTTGCACTACAACCTTCTCAACTTTGTGAACAGTTGAAAAGTGAAACTTTCCCCCGTTCATTTTACAGCAGCATATGCAGCGACTTGTAGCTTGGCAAGTCCTGCATGATACTTCCTTTTTTTTTGTTTTTGAGGACGGACGACGCTGTGACAGCAGCATAAAAACCTTTTCATCAACCGACACAAACTCAGCGAGTCTTTTCAGCTCAGCTCTGTTGCTGCAGATTTCATTAGGCTTCCCGCGGCTCCATGGCAGGTTGTGCTGCTGCTGCTCATGTTAGAGCCCAACATATGTAATTATTTGAATTTGACGTATTTCAGCTTATTTCTCCTCATTCAGGAGGTTCTGCCTCAGAGGCCGTTTGGGCCGACATATCTCAGTGGAAGAGAAGGGCGGACATCGCTAATCAGCAGATGACCATATCTAATACAACATATGCCCATGAAATATGATTCATTATGTAATTGTATTGTTTCAGAGTCATGGAAATGATTATCTGTGATGTTGTTGATTCCCAGCAGATCACCTCAAATACCACGGTGACAAATCCCACTTGATTCGTTTTACTTTAAATAAACCAGCCTCCTATTACCTCCACCACCAACCCCCCCAGGGCAACTTAAGACTCAGTATAACTCTCTTCCTTTGCATCAGGGACATTTCTCATTGCCCCAGTTTCCGAAAATACGAAGAATATGAGAATATGATGCCGGGGAACGTGGGAGACGCGAACGCTGCGCGCTGTCGTTTTTAACGCTGCAGGGAGCTGGAAACTCCCACGCTGAAGTCTTTCAAATCTCCATCGCTGCTTGTAACATAGAGAACATTACATGTACACAAACACACACACACACACACACACACACTCAGCTTTTACAAGTACAGTCTAACGTCACACACTCCAGATTGAGAGAAGGAGATTCATGTCTTTGTTTAGATGGATTCCAGTTCTAATGGGTGTTTTGGTTAAAGCTGATTGTGTTGTAGTCAGCTGACAGAAGAGGGAGAACACACACACACACACACACACACACACATATATTCCACTGATGTAGACGCATTGCAGATGTACTGGGCGCGCAGCAGACGCCATGGCTGCCATCAAGTTGTCTGCTCAGCCCCGGAGCTTCAGAGCGTTCCTGTTTTTAAGTATTCCCTCTGACTGGTGCAGCACTGCTCCCCTGCTGCGAGCTGGAAGAGTGTGTGTCTCTCTTTAATTTTTTTAAATTTTGTGAAGGAGAAGTGAAAGCACGTGACCCGGTGCCGTCAGGGAGTGTTTGGCCCCGGGAGACAGGGAGTTCCTGCCTCGGCGCAGATCCACACTTGTTTTGAATGAACGAGTGAATCGAGTTCAAAGTGTGAGAGTGTGTTGTGGTGAACCCACAGGTCTGTATGTATGCAGACACAGTTAAACAATGTAGTGTGGATTAAGTGGAGATCCACAGATAATGGCTGGTGAGACTTCAGCACACCGAAGGGATTATGATGAAGGATTCGTCAAACGCAGCGTCTCCTTCACGTCGACCTAATGGGAAGGAAGCGGCGGCTCTGAACAGCAGGACGTCTATAAGTGTGAGGAAATGTGATGGCACAGAGAAACAGGCAGGGCCATTCAATACAGATTACGTGGATTTGTCCCTTTTGTCAGATAAATTATTGTTATTCTGCCAATTGTTTTTTCCCCCCCGTTAATTCTCCCAACCTGAATGAAGAGATTCATTTGCAAATGTTGGGAAATAGCACCGGAGTGTTCAGCCTGACTTTTCTGCTTGTGAGAAGACTGGAGTGCGACTGACTCTACAGCATCTCTGCGCTTCCAGGCCGGCTCAGATTTATAAGTTGTTTGCTCTTACCGGGGGAAGAAGCCAAATCATTTTGAGTTTGAATCGCAGTCCAATAAACCTGGAAGCTGTCAGGCTGCAGAAGAAGATGTGAGTCACAGGGGGGGAAAAAAAGATGAAATTTATCGTGCTATTTTCTGATTAAGTATTTCTTGTCAAAGTTTGTGAGGCAGCCCAGAAAAATAAAATAATTCTTTGGGAAGTAGTTAAGTAGGTCCTTACAGGGGGTGTTGGCACGCTCGTCTTCACACTGGGCTGGTTTGCTGCCAGTTGGTCCCTTCACCGGGTCCAAAAGGTTGGAGAATCTCAGGACCTTCCCGCCCAAGGGGAGGGACAGACGGAGCACGGACGGAGGTGGAAGGTGAAGCTCTCACCTCCACCACCCTCACCTTGTTTCACTCCCTTTGATACCGTGTGAATATTATACTTCATTTCTGCCAATACACCCCCCCCTTAATGCTATATACACTGTGTTTTGTTGCTATGGTTACCTGCAGTGTAATGCACCTTGCACACAAATTTAGACTAACGCAGACTCAGACCTGAAACCTTCTGCCGGGTGTAGTCGTGTGAGTATCTGGCATGTTTAAAAGGGACGTGCACTCGACACGCCCGAGTAAAAAACCGTCCTGCTCAGCGTGCACAAATTTAAAAACATCTATCTGTTGGCGATCTAATTAAACGCCTGTTCGGAAAGGAGCAGCGAGCACGAAGAAGAAAATTCAATATTGTTATTTGCTTCCTGTCAAGCCGTCTAATGTGTTCTGAAACGCGCTCATCACTGGAAGAGAAAACCTGTCAGAATCTGAAAGTTTGCCGGTTTTCCCCATTAATAGCGGCAGATCTGTTGCTTCTGAGATGATTTACCGTTTTGTTGGAGGACTAATTAGAATGCAAATCAGAGAATGTTCTGCCAGCAAAATGTTCTGTCGCCGCGTCATCCCACCGACAGCAGAACACACTTTCTTCACTGGTTACGGCTGACGAGGAGTAAAACATGACTGCGATGCAAATGGGAGTCGGTGTTTCCTTAACGCACGGCGCGGGGGAAGTGATGAAACGCAACCTGACAGGAAGCGTTCGTCTCGCGCTCTGACGCGAGCGTGAACTTAGCCCGGCTTGCTTCAAACCAAGACGCGAGTGTCATCTAATAATACGACTCATTCTAGCGCTGATCTCTGCACCTTCGACTTATCCGGCATTGAATTGGATTTATTAGGAGTGCGTCGCACAAAACCCTTCTCTGGAATAATCGAGTGTATATACGGAGAAACAACCCTGCAGCTTTGGAACATCTCTGCTGCTCCTCCATCAGCAGCACACTTGATTCAGTCTCATAAAGATTAGACTGAACATAGAATCCCCGCCTTATATTCCCAATTCCCTTCAGACTAGTTTAGTTTGCATTTCTTTGCATGTATCAAGGGAAAGCAAAGTGAAGATCTTCTGACAGGACTGAAAACCATTCCACAAATTGGGTTAAAAGTTAATTTACTGTATAAAAAGTTACGTTTGTGGAGAATTTGAAGTATTTATTCAAAGCTGCGGCAGAAATCTTGTCACTGTAACGCTCCCATAGGCCTCCGCTGTAAATAAAAATACGGTCGCACTCGATCTTCCTTAAAAAGTAAACAAGCAAAGGCCGAGGCCAGAATGTTTTCAATCATCATGTCTCAGGAGTGTTTGTGCTATTTACTGGGGCCTGGAGGTCGCAGGGATATTGATTTTTGGACAATCAGCAACCAGAACTATTTGAGAAAAAGGTGGAGGTGGAAAATAAAGACAGTTCTGGGACCGAAATTGCAGCCGTGGCTGAATTTCGAGTCACGAGACGAGGACTGTTTAATAATGAAGTTATCAGCTCTCTTCAGAATAGTTCTTCACCTGAAGTTTCACGCTCCTAAAACTCAGGTGTTCCTCCCATCAGTCAAAAATAACTGCGGCACAGTAATGTAATGAAATCCAATCTAATTGTTGATCCGGATGAGATGAGACTTCCTGTTACTGTCAGAACTGCATCTCATCTCATCTCTCCGGGTCTTATTCACCAGGGCCGCGTGACGTTAAGGGTTCGAGATCATAACTCTGAGGTCACGGGTGTTTGCATGTACTAATAACACCTGAGCTCTGGTTCTGGTTCATTCTCCAGGCTCAGCTTCAGCTTCTCTTCACGTTGCCATGAATAAAACCAATAAATGTTCCAGTTAACCAGAAAAAAGCCACCCACCCTGTGACGTGGCTTACTTAATACAGAGGAGTGAGAGAAAATGAGGATCTTAACAGCTGGTGACTTCACAACCGTGTGACGTGTGAAGCCTGGAGTTCTGCAGACGGTGCAAACACACCAGCAGAAGAAGAACCTGAACATCCATATGCACATTTGATCTGCTCGTTCAGTCTCACAGAAACACAATGAAATGTATCTCACTGTATCGCTGCCAGTGTCTCCATTAGCAAAGCGCCTACCTGCTGACTCACTACACGACTTTATAATATTGTGTTTATGTCTTCACTCCCACAGAGCCCGAGGGGTCGCTGGGCTATTTGCAAGCCAGGTTTAGTAAATACAGTTATGCAATCAGTGTTAAGTCGCTCAGCAGCTCGGCGATGACTGACAGTAAAAGAAGCTATTGATCAGTTATGGCCATTATGAAGAGAGATATGGAAATTCTGCAGTTGTAGTTTTTTTGTACAGAAGCTTAACTGAATTCAATGTGATTTGAGTAGCAAAACAAAGAAACATGTATGATTTGAGTTCTCCAGACACCAGCCTGCATGTTCTCACACACTTCTTCTTCTTTTTGACATCTGTCTCACTGTAGTGATGAAATGTCATCATCGGTCGTCAGAGCGGAGCGAGTGATCCGGGGTGTGTGTGTGTGTGTGTGTGTGTATATATGGGGGGGTTGTGTTTTGTTGGACTCGCCGGTGGCACTTCAGTCCGGCGTCGGCGACGCTCGACTCAAGGAGACTCTGAGACCTCGAACTGACAGCACCACAGCAAGGGACTTGAGTTTTCTGTCTGCTGATATTACAGGAACAGCAGTTCACTTTACATGGTAAAGGTTACACATAAAAAAATTTTAAAAACAACATGTATAAATTACATGTTTTTGAAGTACTTTGCATTTGCAGCATCCATGCAATCTGCCCTACACTACACAAACAGTCATCAACAGTCATCACGGCGCGCTGATGACGACTTGATGCTGCACGTGCAGGGTTGATCAAACATTTAGATCGGGGAAAGCCGCTCGGGGCAGCATGTGCTGAGGAGTGTGGACTTATTTAACATTTATGCAGAGGAGGCAGCACATACGCACACTGCTGTCAGCTGTGCGGCCATGATTTGGGGTGGGGGGGGTGGGGGGAATACAGCCCCTGAGATGGAGCTGGTGGTGGGGAAGGAGGAGCAATAATGGTTATGGCAGGTGAGGAATTAGATATGCAAAGGCCGGAGATGCGGTGTCAAGAGGAAACCTGTCCTACTGTAACAGGATTATTATTAGAACAGCGGAGATGGACGTTACTGTAGGTTTGCTGTCAACAGGAGATGAAAGAAAAAAAAAAGCTTTGTTACTTCTGGAGCGAACAAGCGAAGCTCTAAGGATGGAGGCCCGGTACTGGACACCAGAACCCCCCCCACTCAACATTACAACCAGAGCAAAGACATTTCTTTCAATTATGCAAATCAGCCTCCAGAGGCAGGAAGAGAAGACGGCAGCTGTAAAAAAAAAAAAAAAAAATGTTGGGTCAAAACGCCATGACAGGCTGGTTTATTCAAACCTGGGTCAGTCGCAGCAGCTCTGCAGAGAATTTAAAACCACCGAATAAAAATAATATAGTTCAAGCAAAAAGAACTAAAGTGAAGTGAACTGAACTAAGTGAAGAAAATTAAATTTATAAAAAAACAAACTGTGTTCAAAAGCAATTCTTCACACCAAAATCAGTCACATTCAGGGCCACATTTTTCAAACTGTTACTCCAACAAAATACCACGTTTTCAGAAATTCATTACCGATTGCACAGCTGCTGTCACACAGCAGGGTAATGGCACTTTTTTTTTTATTGTCCAGATTTATTGCGCCGGTGTAATATTCCTCGAAACGATTTGTTCTGGAATGAAGCGGCTCCGCTTCAAAATGAGGCGGCGCTGGACAAAGAAATGCCCCGTCGGTGTACACAGGGCTGCCGGCGTTTCATCTCATATTCAACAGCTGCGTGAGCGTAACGGGGATTTTCCCTCTCTCTTTCTGCAGCCGCTGTCATTTCCCACGCCACGACCTGTTTTTAATGGATTTTCTCATCTTTGTGCAGGAGCTAACGTGATACGTATTCATCGGCGTGTGAGCGGCGCCACACGGGATGGGCGACTGATGGAGGGGTCGCTCGTGTGAAAATATAAAAACAGGATTTTTCTTCCTGTTCCTTGTTTCATTGGTGGCACAGTCTCCTCAGTCCAGCAGCGGTGGATTCGGGCACTTTGCTGTTTCTGCAAATAACTTCTGAGACCTACAGATGTTGCCGTCCCGCCGCCAAACACACTGGACAAAATACAATCGAAATTTTTAAACAAAAAAGGAAAGTCTCTTGGTCATTTACCTCAAAATGGCAAAAGAAACATAAAGAGTAACGCTCTGGTAGGTTGTATGAGGTGGTTAAAACGTGGTTTTCTGCAGGTCGTAGTTCGGCCTCTGTGTTGCGACTCCTCGCTGCGTCTCCAAAGTGGGAGTGAAGTGACCAAACTCACAAACCCACTCCAAATAATCCCTGTTAATGCCTCTAATGACGTGATGACCCCTGACCCCTGGTACGACCGGGGCCTTTGTCTGTCAGGTAATCTTCTGATATCTCCACATTTCAGCTTTTTTTCCCGCCTTTGTGCTGAGAAAGGAAATGAGGTCAAATTACACACTGACCAGCTGATAAATTACATTTAAGATGAAGCCGAACACGTCATCAAACAGTCGCTTCAGTGTGAAGCTGCAGAGCCGACCGCCATTAACTTTCCTTGCTCCGTCATTTGGCTGATGGCCGGTATTAATTTCCCATCTCCGGTCATGTAGCTGCAGTCTGCATGAATCTAATCTGTGCGCGAGCTGCGCTGCAGACGCCTGTTTCTCGTGGGGGGGGGTGCTCGGGGCAAAGAGAGATAAAGCGGGAAATACATTCTCTCTGATGAAGGCGTAATATGAATCCATTTGAGGCTTTTAGCAGGACTCCATGTCTGCAGACGACAGCGGCCCGCCGAGCCCCCGCCTCAGACAGGCAGGTAGCGTTTGCATGATAATAATAATGCTTAGCTTTTGTTGACCTGCACTGAGCACAGCTCAGCGTTGTGCGAGTTGTCAGCCGGTTCCTCAGTGTCGGAGCTGGAGGTGTGTCGCCGGTCTCACCTCACGACATGATCGATCGTCATTAAAAGACGAGGAAGCAAACGATAACATGCACACGATGCAGCAATCTGAGTCTGGTGACGATCACGCTCTCAGCTGCAGGATGATCCAGCTCAGAGATGCAAACTTATAGAAGTTATAGAAGTAGCGCGGCGTGATGTCGCTGATTCGGCGCGGCGGCCGGTCTCCACGCACACGCCTTAGCAAATATCTTTACTCCTTTTGTTGGGTTTTGTCGTCCTCTCGCCAAACGTCTGGAGGAGTTTTGCAAACGCTCCACCATACTCAGATGTCACGGCCGGCTTTTGTTCTCGCCGAGTGGGAAAAACGCACCAGCCCGAGCACGCAGCAAATCCTCCCTCCTACATCAGACTCGGCAGTGATCCCACGCAGGGAGCGAGGCTCGTTGGGTGGTGTTTGTTATGTCGTTTCATCGCAGGCCAGAGAGGAAAATAAAACTAGAAACTTCTTCATCTCTGGAGACAACTAAAAGTACATGAAGTACAAAGATAAAGGCAGAAAGAATGTCCCCTCACGCTTCGCTTATCATGAGGCCGTGATGTTTGGTGCCGCACGATATGAAGAGGACGAGGGCATGGAGCTAAGTATGTGAACTCAAAATGAAATGATCTTAGCGAGCTGTTTGCAACGACCAAAAAAACACCTTCTCAAGCTGCGCCTTTCATTTGTCCCATCATTTTACTTCATTAATTCTTGAAGCTGCATGGCACCGAGAAGAAGTGAAGTGAAAAAAAAAACCTGTGAATGCAGTGACAGGCTATGAATATTCATCATATTTAGAAGATACTTTATATTCATCACCACGGGAACCTGGTTATATAGTACCACTTTCTGGTGGAGGCGCGCAGTAATGAAACCGAATGTTTGCCTTGGCTTGTTTGACTTTACTTTTTGCTGTGAATGTATAAAGAATCGTCATCTCGGGTTTCATTAAAAGTTCAAGTTCAATTATATCACGTTGCATAGGCAGCAACCACCACGCAATATCTGCTACTCAATGTATTTTTACTACATGTACGTAAATTATTTGCTCCTTATTTTAGTCCGTTTGAACAGAGAAGATACAGGGTTCTCTACAGTGCTGCAGATGCTGGTGTACTAATTGTGATTTTTTTTTTGTATTCTTGCATTTGTCTTAAAAAAACTAGATGGCATTTCTCCCAGTGAGATGACGCATCATTTTCATTCCCCCATCTCACTTATTTCAGTGCACGCTCTGGTAAGAGCGACCTTGGCGACGAGCCGAGAGCTCCGGCCTCATTAGCAGCCCGCGCTCGACTGCTCGCTGTCTGCCGGCCGTCTCACCGAGGAGGACGCGTCCTCCGAGGCGGCCGATCCAGGTGGGAGCGTCCCCGCGTGTCCACCAGCCTTCTTTCCTCTGAAGCCCAAAGCTAGGGACAAAAATGTCACGCAGGGTGCCAGACGGGCCTCCGCCGTCTCCGCGGCTTCTGAGTGCTATTTTCTGCTCATTAGGAGGTATAACAAGATTTCACCCTTCTGCCCAAATCAAATAAAGGCTGTGTGACGATAGCCTCAGCGACCTCCAGGCTCCTAATGAATCCGACAGCACGGCGTTCCTGCCTATCTGCGTGTCCGACAGTATTTGTCTGGTCTCCGTGGACATCCTGCACCCTTTCTTCCCAGAATAAATGTGGAGCGACCTGATGGGGTGAATGAGGTGCAGTCTACAGCTGAAAAAAGCCCGTATGGAGCTTTACAACAACGATATGATGACAATTGTGCACTTTAGTGGCCTCTAGTGGTAGAAAGAAAAAGCTAGCTGAAGCTAAGCTAATGTCTGTATGTATATAAAGCCAATGTAGATGGGACACGGCCTTCACCTGCAAATGGAGCTCACGCTCCGCTGTCTCCTTGTTTGGTGAATGCAACCATAAAAAGCAAAGCTACTTCAAACCCATGTGTATCGTTAACTGTGATATGTAATGGGCTCATGTGATATGTGCTCATCTCCTTACTGTTACTGTAAACGGAGATTTGGTGTTCATGCCTTTATGTGCCCATTTACTGTCTGCGCGTTGTGTTTGTGGTCCAGTTAGTGCAGATGTGGCTCGACTGGACGTTTTGCACGTCGACGTGGGTCCGACAGAAGCAGGAAAGCACAGAGTGTAATTCAGCATGTGCACAGTGAGGTTGCTCTTCATCAGATGTCTGCACTGTGAAATGTCAGGCCTGCAGGTGTTAATGTATCACAGACCTCTGTAACATAATGCACCGTCTACTTCTGCTATATTTGTTGCTATGGTGGATATTGTGACCAGGGACTGCAACTGTGTATTTCTGTCTGTATTCACGAGCTAAAAAAAGTTTGCATATAATTACAGACAGATTTTCTATCAATCAAATGTTGCATTAATCTGCATATGGACGCACAAACAGCACCTGAACTCCAGCAAAACTGATGTCGGCTGTGACCTTCTTTCACCAACTTGATATATGAAGTTAAGAAATTTAACGCTTATGACTTTCTGTATCACAGCTGCGGCTCACACAGGCTCCCTGGAAGGCCACACATGCTGTCATTAAATACTAATCACATCTATTAATGCAATATGAGAGGCACAAACAACAGCAAACCTCTGCCGTGCTCCAGATTGATCACTTTAATTAAAGTTGCTGGGGACAAAAAGGCGCCTCGATGCATCATGGGGGGAGCTGGTTATTTGTTATCTGTGGCGGCGGCTTTATCGAGGCCTGCACCGCGTACTGAAACCGACCTGCCCAAGCAGGACCAACGTTTTCCTTTTCCAGCCTCATGAAGATAAATCAGGAAGGTATCAGATTCAGTTTGGGTTTTATTGACATTTCTGTTCCTCTGGAAGCACATTTTAAATTCCCCAAATAATTCCTGTAATGTTCTGTAATTTTTTTTAATGCCAAGTCTAGCTCTTTTGTTGGCTTTTGTGAAACAGCCCTGATCAAACATGTTTGGTTGGGTTTTTTTTTTTTTTTTTTTTTACCATCAATGGCCCCACATCCTACTCAGATTGATTGTCTCTTTGGTTTCACACTGGGACGTTCGAGGAGTTAAGTTAAAAAAAGAACTTGAAAGCTCAGGTCAGATTTGATTGCCTTTCATGGTTTCTGATTCAGCGGCTAAAATCTGCACTTGGCTATTTTCTTGGAACCTGAACCACTTACACACGGGCTGTAGTGGAATCTACATGTGGTCTCGTGATTGCACAGGGTTGTGTGTGAAACAGCAACACGGCTCTTTGCCATGTCCAACTCATGATGACGGGAGATTTAATTAGTTTTGACACAAATGATGAAAATTTTGCTAAATCAAATTACGTTGCAAATACCTCATAGCAAAAACACAAAAGTTTAGGATGGGATCTTGTTTCTTGGTTGAATTTTATGATGTTTCAGATAACACAACACATGAGCAAGCCACACTTAAGAGGCAACCCCAATCAGACAAAGCACCAACTCAGTGAGGGAGAAAACTATTTGTCTTGCAGGCAGTTGTAAAAGCAGCATTCACAGAAAAAAGATTGTCTGAGGAAAAAGCTTTCGTGGAGCACACGTACAGACAAATGGACAACACAGGCGACCGGTGGCCTTTTATTGGGACGAGCCCCCGGCCACACCTGTGCTCTAATCATGCTGTGTAATCAGCAGCTTGATGCACCACACCTGTCAGGAACATCTTAGTGCTCACTGTTATGGATTTCAACAAATAATTGCAGATAAAAAAAACCTGATTGAAATAAATTCAATGCAGGAAAAGTGAGAACGAAAGCAAAGTGTCATTCCAGGAAACTTATTAGAAATTATTCAGAAATTAAAGACACAGAAAATAAATAAATCAACATCTTCCTTCCAGGCCAAAAAAAGTACAGCACCATGGAGTAAGTAGATCGGTAGATTAAATTTACTTACAAATAAAGGTGCACTGTAAAGTTTTCCAACAAGTATCTGCAGAACTTCTTGGAAAGACTTTCATCTTAGTTTTCCCCGTGCGCGTGAAACTGTAGTTGCGGCGCTTCATCCCGTACGTCTGTTTATTTGTGTTCATTTGGTTCCCTCGTGTTTGTCTGGGTTTTCGGCTCAGCCCCCGAAGCGTTTCCCTTCAGAAGCCAAAACGTCTGATCCGGCGTGACACAGCGACAGTGTCTCAGCGAACTCTGAGTGAACCTCGTGTTTGGAGGAAATCTTCCACAGAATCTCAGATACGGGAGGAAATTCTCTGAGCATTCAAATATTAATATGATAGCACTTTAACAGAAAGAGAGCGTTTTAGTCATGGAAAAGAAATATTAAGATTATGCATTTAATTAATTTTTTTTACAGTGAGCCTATAGCAATGTTAATAAAGGATTATGGACATCACAGAAGACTCAATTCCAGGGGATAGCTTCTTCTTCGTGGTGCAATTTTTATTAAAAAAAAGCAAAACCATGTGGAAGTTTGGCAGCAGCTCCAGTATAAGGGGCGACAGCTGTTGATGCTGAAAGTACGCTGAACAACTACACAACAGCTGATTAATGTGTGTTGTCCTTTTAAATAAATGAATGAATGAATCATAGGCGACAGCAACAGTCAGGGAGGGGAGACGGTTATCCATCATTAGCTGCAAGTCACAGATGTAAGGAGGTCTCGAGGAGGTTTTAATAGATGTTGCAGCCTAAAAAGATGTTATGAATTTATGTTGGGGCTAATTTCACAGCTTCAGCTTCATTTTAGCCTCTTTTAGCGCATTGTTTTGGTTTGCATGCCCAGTTTTTTCTTTATTCGTTCCTGTCTTATCTTCCTCTTTTCATGAACTTCCTCAGAGATTAAACCATGGGCATCTGAACATATTTGGAAATAACCAAAAAAAAAAAAAGCGAGAGATTTGCAGGAATGTGTGCACAAAGGGCTCCAAAAATGTTCCCCCAAGCAACTGCCAATCTCTTGGGGTGGAAACAATGCTGACTTCTCATGGACTTATCAATAAAAGACGACAAACTCCTTAAATCCATGGGGGCAGATCCTGGGACCAGGCTCTTGTTGGGAAACTGTAAAAACACATATGGTACAAAGACTGCTCTTACCTGGACAAGTAACATGAACCCAACAACCCTCAGGATACAGATCTGGATCAGGTCAGGGGGACTTTGCTCCCGGTCCTGGAGGATACTTTATGATTCTGCACAAGAATGCTCAATCATAGTTACACAGCTTCTTAAGCTATTATAGGCTATTTCAGCTGCAATTACTGTGACCTTGGTGCAGTCTCTCTCTCTCTGCTAATTTTTCTTCATTACTTTATATCACACTTCCAACAACAACATAATGAATTTCCACTCAGAGGTCAAGAGTATGTGAGGTCCATTATCGCCCACTCTAACCTGACTGTTGCTGATGCTGAACGAATGACAACATTTCAAACAATATATTGACTGTCTACAGCAGGTTGGAAACCACTGCTCCTGAAGGTTGGTGGATTTGATTGATTGATTGGTTTGATTGGCATGCATGAGTGGCATTGCTCCGCTAGCCCCGGGGGATGCTGGGCCCACATGGCTTTAAGCCCTGTAACTGGGCACAGGCTGGTGAGCTTTGGTCCCAGGCCAGAGGCAACAAGCCTTCGTTTGGAAGACACCCCTTGGTCTGAGCCTGAGTTTGGAGAATCTTCCAGGACCCACTCTTAACCAGTTGGAGCAATCATACCCACAGATACCAAAACCGTCAGTAGGTGGAACAGACCTTTGTTGTGTTTACACTTATAAGCATGCAGTTACAGTTTTGGTCACTTTGTTATGTTTAGGAAAAGATTGTGGTTTGTTTTTAGGTAACTCCTGAGGGTTGGAGGACAATGGCCTATGTACTGCATCAACGAATTTTCTCCTTGGCTGTCATAATTACTACAACCACTAGAGTTCTAAACTATAAAATGTAGTTATGAGTAGTAGTATGAAGTTTTTACAGTCTCACTGGAGGAATTACATATCTGGCCTGGGAAGTTTGGATTCTGCAGGAGGCACTGGATGGTGCGGCTGGTAAGAAGAATATTTGGGGTGTCTGATCTGGATGTTTGGACTAAAAAACTCAACTGAGAACTGCTATTAATGAGTCTCAGTTCATCCCCTCTCTTCAGCCTGTAATTGTACATGTCGTGGAAGCTCCCTGCAGAAATGAAGCCTCTTGTGTAGCTCACAATAACCAATGACTTGTCGCCGCTCGGCACAAAAGGACCTATTCACTGACTCCCACAAGAGCATTAGATTTTTACCGAACCCTCTCTTTCACTTCGAGGCTGAAATGAACACCCCCCTCACCTACCGCACTTCTAATGAAATTCAACCCCACACCAAACCCCATGCTCCAATACTCAAGGGGTGAAAAAAAAGGGTTGTTTATCAAATGCCTCTCAAGTCTGTGGACAGTTATGGTGGAATAGAGCAGAGGAGGAGAGTGGGCTGGAGAGATATCAGTATTACCATGTCGTCGGTCTGGAGAAAGTTTGTGAAATGAAGCACGAGGGCTTAAAATAACACGCTGTTTGCAGCAGACGTGAGGGATCTACTTTACTGCTAATAAAGAAGGCGGAGAGAGGAAGTGGTTTAAAAACATTGTTAGAGCACAGTGGAGGGCGATAATTCTCTTAAATGAGAGAGGACCTTGATCACAGTGGTGTGCACAGGGGGGGTTGCGCGGGGGTGGACTACCGGTGACATTTCCCCCCCGAGAGTCCAAAGACATTTTCAAAGAAGCTAAATATGTCAGGCTCAATTTTGCTGAAAATGTGCATCAAACAGTGCAGCAGAAATTTCCATTAAGCCGTAAACAACACAAGGTAGTGTATCTGAATATCATATCCAGTGTAAAGGGAATTACAACAGCTTAATTGAAGCAGTAAATTACACTGTCTGCAGTGTGGAATGAGATATAGGGGGAAACAATACACAAACACAGGATGTTAAGAGATTGAAAAATCTATTGACTCGAGTGAAACAAGTATTTTCTTTTCTTGTTTGTTAAATGATATCTCCAGCATAACCCACAATATAGCACCAATTAAAAACTCTGTGTGTGTGTCATGTAATTTTTGTCCAAAACATTATTTCAACTGTGAAATTTGGTTAAAAGCTCATCAAAAGATTGTAAGTGGACCTCTGGTTGGGATGAGTCATCACTCATCTTTGTTTCCATTGTTTCTGGTTTGTCGTTGCAATGCAACAGTGAACACAACACACAGGCTGCAAGGATAGACTGGAGGGGGGTCACTTCTTTATTCTGCCTGACAAATAGCAGGAGGTTTGATAATGTACAAACAATGTGCATAAGCTTTTGCTTTAAGATCACTTTCTTCCATATAAAAGAGTTGATCGTCAGTCAAAGAATGATGTTTCATTCTGTTAAGCTATAAAATAACGTCACAGTCTTATTTTGGGACCATGATATCTTTTATTTTTTCCTTTGTGTCCTCATTCAGCTCCATGGACCATTACATTGCTCTTATTTTAGGGCTGAAGATGTTGCTTTTGAGCACTTAATTAACTTCTGCTTTCCACCCACTTAACCACAATGAACTGATGTTTGACTGGAGTTTGGAAACGTGATCATTAAATCTCTAAAGAAATGTGATTTATCAGGGCCATCAGTGACTTATTAGGGGAAAATGATACTTAAACTTCAGGTTATACTGTGATATTCAATTTATGTCCTCCGTATTAAAATAATGTTACTTGTTCAGATAAATACAACCGTCTGTTTTAGAAATACTGAAAATTTCACATTTCAGCCATCATGTAAATTTACCATTGACGCTCCCTGTAGTGATGCATCACCACATCATTCGTCCATTCACATGTAAATTAAACAGACACCCTCTCAGCACTGAACCCATTCGACATCATAACCATGATCCATTTACTTCCACAGAACATTATTCCCCATGACTGATTTCCTCATCAATAAGAGCTGTGTAGCTGCATGGCTGAATATAAAAACGAGACGATAATGGAGGAAATAATCAACCAATACAGATTATCCCATGCACATCTGTCTATAGATTGGCTAATAACCTGTATACAAGAGGGATTACAATGTGAGCGTAAAGAATTTGATTGAAGAATTAATGATAATTTAGCGAATGGTCAACATCATCCTTCTTGGTCTGACCCAGAAACGAGAAAAGGGGACGTCAGGGAGGGAAAATAGGTTTGTGACATGATAGATGAAGTCAACAGACGTTACGTCAAGATGACAAATCCACAAGAAGTTCCAATCAGGAAAACTTATAAGTATGAGTAAGTGAAAGAATGTTATACTTGACTTTGTAAGAGATAATTGAAGAATAATAACATATTAGTACATTTTGTGTAAACTGCATCCCTGAATCCAGAGGAGCATCTGGATCAGATGAACGCTACACCTGTACCTGTAATTTCACTGATGACACCTTTTCTCAAACTGCAGTCAGATTATAACTGATCAAGCAAAAAAATGTGAGGAAAATTAATAAGAAACAAAAGCAGCTTTGATAACTTTTAGCTTTGCAGTCCCTGGACACAGACAGAAACCCGGCTGACTGTGACTGGCTGATGAGACATCAAGCACTCTGTGGTCGTTTCTCTTTGTTAGCTGTGTCAGATTTTCATTTCACTTCTGCTGCTCCCGGAAAATCACATCACTTATATTTTTTTTTTCCTCCAGTTAGTCTCTGAAATTCTGCAGCCTCACCTAATTCCAAACATAGCTTCATCTATCGTCAGCGTAAGTAGAGATTTAATCAGACAGAAGAACTGAAAACACCTGTGTGGGTGTGCAGCAATGGCACCAAAACCTCTTTAACTTGATGATAACAAGTCCAGTAGTAGGTAGTTCTGTTTTGTGATGATGTTTAAGTTTACTGGCATTAAAGGTGTTCTGACTTGAGAGAGAAAGAATATCACCTCACATTTTGTTGATTTTGTTGCTAAGCTTAACTTTCTGAAATGTTCTGTTGCATGGCAACGTCAGTTCAGTGTACTGTACAACATATTTTCTGGAAGAAGGAGAAACTCTTCCTGCCTTCCTGCCTCCAAAGGTAACATGTTATATCAAGTGATAGTTCTGTTGCCAAGTGAGAGGGCTGCACCTTATTTCGCACGGTAAAAGACCCCATAGATGTAGTCATTCAGCGGCGGACTAATCATCTCATCCCAGTGAAATGAAGGGTCACGGACCGAGTCGGTGCAAAAGAGCTGTGAGCAAATTTCTCTGCTTCTTTCTGCAGCTTTTCCCCCTTTGGCGGTGGCGAGCTGTCAGACCTAAGAGGTGATGGAGTACCACCGCTGCATTTCTACAATCGATTCCAACTCAGATTCCAATTGCTGGAGTTTCCACGATTGACTCATTGACAGCGGCCGAAGGTTACGTGGAGCAACTGAAAAGTAACTTGTAATGTTGTAAGAACAACAATTATTTCTGCTGCGTGCCCCTGTGGCCCCCGAGACCAAACTGCAAAGCCATTAACAGATACAGGTATTTGTGACATTTGGGGGTTTTCTTTTCATATACTGGGCCTCAAACTCCATGTGCTTTATCCTCCACAATAAATGTAAGCCCTTGTAGTTATCCTCCGCCTGGATCACACCACCAAGCATTGGCTCATTTTTTGAAAACAGGGATGTCTCTATTCCAATGAGGCCTGTGCGTGGTGTTTGATGGCCCAGTGGAACAGTTTGTTTTATTATGGGAAAAAAAACCCTAATAATGAAAGCTCACTCTCTGTGAATGCACATGAATAAAACCTCAATGCCTCCTGGTGTACGCACAATAAAAGGCAACGACACTAAAGGGAGTGACACAGGAGGCATTAGTTGTCAGTAATTATCATTTTGAAAGTTCCACGGACTTGAGGAATCTTCCTTCAACACCTTCAACAGTCCAATCCAGTGTGAGCTCTGCAGGGATCAAGTCTGGTGCCACACGCTCTGTGCAGATTCACCGCACCGTGACTGATCAGTAACATTGATCAGGAGACATAATGCAAATCACACAAATTCAAAGCCCCGCCGGTTGTGCAATACTGCCATGACAGAAATGGGTTTAAAAAAATCACTTAATGTGAGTTGCTATTGATCTTCGCCCGTGATCGATAGCCATCTCAGAGCCTGACAGAGTGAACGCACGGTGAGGCAAATGACCTCTGCACTGGCCAATAGGCATCCTGGGAGGCAACCTGTGGCAAAGGCCCTACTGTAGTTTGACAGCAGAGGTTAATGGAAATGAATGGAGAGCAGCTTGAGATTCATATTAACTGAGGTCATATGTACCAATCCTTCCTATTGTGGATCCACTAAAAAACAAACATGTAAAATAGTTTTTTTTCAAATGACACTATCACAAAATGTACCAATGGACAATTAGCCAAAGGTTTGGTTTGGATCAACGGATCTATTGATCACATTGGATCACCATGCAAATGAAGACTGTAGATACCAAGCTGAGATGTGATGAAAATGAAAAAAGATTAACCATAAATTCTGAACTTTTTCCATTTTCTTTAAAAAAAAAATGCATTACACCACAGACTAAGTGAGGAATGGTACAGGATGCAAGAGTCAGTGCTGTGTCAATTATACACAGTTACTGGATGATGAAAGAAGAATCAGCTGCATGCATGGCCTGTCAAATAAAAGTCCCACTCTGCCATGTTTGTTCAAAACACCATGAAGGGAGGAGCAGTCACTTTCAACTTGAAGGACGTCCAGAAATCCTTCAGGGCGACATCAGCGAGAGATGCAGAACCCGCTCAAGCTGATCTGCCCAGCTGGTTTTTGATGCTTCACGTCAAAAGGACAAGAGAAGGGAAAGATATGATGGCAGTAAATCCAGCCCCTGGCAGTTCTTCTTCAGGCCTTCATGCAACCTTTGCAAACCAGCGAGGTAACTGATTCAGACTCGTGGCTCCGAAGGGTTTTCCACACAATAGGTCCTTTAAGTCCTTTTTTTCATAAAAACAAAGAGGCGAAGTAAAACACCTTACATTTCTGTTTGTGCCTTTGTAACTTTGGCTCAGCACCTCTCATACTCATTTAGACCTTTTCTTGGCTGTGAAATTTTGAGTTATGTTTCAAAAGGGAACAGGGTTATGACTTCATTACTTTCGGGCTCGTAACAGCTATCCAAAAACAAATTTTAATGTTCCTGATCGATCAATTTAGTTATGAAACCACACACCAGGATGTTAACCTGCCTCACCCCTTCTCTGATGCATTTCAGTGTAAAGTAATCTTGCCCCTTGCTGCTTAAACTCAAAGAAAATCCTCGTGCAACAATAGCTGTGTGCTGGTAATACACTTTGCCTCTATGGCATCATTTTACATCAGCAGGGATTCATGTGAACTGAGCCCGGCTTGGTGGAGGAACTCGAGAAGCCTAATTACCTGAGTTTGGCAGACTGTTCAACCTTTTGTTACCGAGATTCCTCGAATGAAGAGAGATAAAGAAAGGGATTAAAATTCTCTACGTGCAGCCTAATTCCAGGAAACATGTCAAGCTCCTGCTACACAACCAAGTAGTTGGGTCTAAAGTTGGCTCTTTTCTACATGAAAAACCAAAGAGCATCCGCGGACACTGAATGGGATGCTAAATGAGATGCTAAATGAGATGCAAGGGGGGGTGGGATGTGAGGTTTTTTTGCATCGCAGCTTTGCATAAATTCAGTAACTAGCATCTATCAGGATAACGTTTAATACCGTATTATGTCTGATGTCACTGAAAACATCAGCCCGAACAAGATCCAGATATCGAGGGAGAAAAAATGGTCTGTCCTTGCTTGGTACAGTGAGACACCACCATCCCTGAGCCAGTTTGACCAAGCACAACTCCCCAAACCTTTACACTTTTATATACATAAACTGTATGTTACAGTTCCAAACTAACCCCTTCTCACAATCGCTTTAATCCTCAAATCGCTGATCCATCCAGCTTCACACTTTCTCACGTTGGCGTCATTATAAGACCTGCGAAGTCCCGGTGGCTCATTAGCTGGGTTGTGTTAACCATTAACTCTGACTCATTTGTGTAACTCTTCCAGTGAAAGGTGATGGTTGTCCAGTGTTTTGTGAGAAATGCTTCACACCATTTCATTTTGATTATGGAGACTGAGTGTTGTAGGTGCACTGCAGGAAAGTTAAAGCGTCATCCCAAACCTTGAAGATGTGAGGGTCAGACGACCTAACCTAATCTAACCCTAATCTAACCCTAACCCAGATTGGGGTGCCTGTTTTCCATTTTTGCCCCTGAACCTCACAGAGTCTGTGCACACCGCTGTTGTGATCACCGTGCAGGAATCCCTGCAGCAGCAGATGAACCTCTCACACCGCTCCACCTGCCTGCACAACACGGACACACAACATATTCCCGTGACATTCTGCACTATCGTTTGAAGTGTGAGCTGAGGTTTGGGGGTGGGGTTGTGGAGGGGTGGGGTTGGAGGGGGGGCAGCCATCCACTCAGCGTCAGGGCTCAATAATTGATCTCTCTGTGTCGGTCAGGGTAGACGTTAGTGGGACGTTTCTCTCTCTCTCTCTCTCAGCCCCCCCATGTGATTCAGTCGTCCCCTCCCCATCACGGTGTGAACGGCAGCTGCTTCACCCACCACCACCACCACCACCCCTCCCACTCTTTACTCCTCCTCCTCTCTACGCGTGTGTTTGCGTGTGCGTGCGGGAGTGAGTGAGCGCGCGCGTGTGTGTGAGTGTGAGTGTGTGTGTGTGTCTGTGTGTGTGTGTGTGTGTGTGTGCAGGAAGACGAAGCGGCAGGCAGGAGGAAGCACCACCAAGGACGTCCTTTTTTTTCTCTCTCCCACCACCCACCCACCCACCCACCCCCACCACCACCACCACCCCCAGCCCCCGGGAGCCAGCCGGAGATGCGAGGGACGAGCAGTTAGTTGCCGTTGCCGTTGCCTGCTGCAGGATAACTTCGCTCCGGAGGGGTGTGTTGCAGCCGAAGCCCAGCTCTCCGATCCCCGTGCTCGGTGTGCGGAGCGTGCGAGGAGGATTTCAGCGAGTCGCCGGACCGAGGTAAACCGACGCCTGATTCGGATGCCTCGGTGTTATTTCAGCCGGTTTTGGGGAGGAGGAGGAGGAGGGGGGAGCTGTCCACTCACAGCGTGGTGCTGAAACGAGGAAGCGCATGTGTGTGTCTTTGCTTTTTCCACCGTGTCTCTGCACGCAGACGCGCACTCGGGTCGATCTTTGCACACGTTTTACACGTATGTACACACACGCACGCACGCGTCTGCATCGCTTCTTAATTGTACGATTTTCTTAATGCCGGAGTGGGATGGCTGTGTCCTATGTCCCTCCAATGGAGAATGGAAAGTTTTACCGCATGATCAGGAGACAAAAAAAAGCACAATGGTGTGTGGTTCGGTCCGGCGTCCACATGCGTGACAGCGGACCGTCCTGGTCCAAGCTGAGGACTCGGCACCGTGCACTTTCTCCAAAACTCGCTCGACTGCGGGCAAAGCGCGGATGCGTAGAGGTTATGACAGACTGTCGTGACACACACTGCCCGACACTACACAACCCAACTGTCCGGATTCTTTAAACGGGTGATTAATGAGCCATACCCGCTGGTGTGGATGTCCGGTGCGGTGCGTTTCTCCGTGGTTTCCGTTGTGTTTGGGTTGCGTTTGAACCATTAACCTTGGCATCCTTCAGTTGGCGCATTGGAGAAACGTGCCTGACACACAAATGCAGATTTTATGAGCTCAGAGGTGACAGTTTGGCTCCTCGCAAAGCTGCAACTGGAGCCAAAGGTGGAGGCATTTCACAAAAGATCGTTTGATGTTTTTATAATCTGAAAATATAATGTTTGAAAAGTGAATTTGTCGGTTGAAGTCATGTTTGTTTTTCTGATTAATTTGATGATCATTTAATAACTGATCTTTTTCATGAAGGAAAACGTTTTTTTTTGTCGTTTTCTTCCCAGATCTGGCAACAAAGGACTCCTACTTTTCAGCAACTATTGAATGTAACATTGCTCAAATAAGGAAGGCAGGGAATTAAAAGCCATTATCATGAATTTCGTTATGAAACAAGCGTTGGGAGGTAAGTCTGACCTTTATATATATATATATGTGTGTGTGCATGTGTGTGCACGTGTGTGCGTTGCTTTCCTCGAGGTGTTTGTGTTTTTTCCATCCTAAACTTCCTGTCCTGATATTCAGTGCCTTCCCAGTTTTGCTGCACAAATTCACACATCGTCGTTCTCTCCCACGTTCGGTTAATGTTTTATATCTTTCTTTCTTTCCTCTCTCTCTGCTTTATGTGGTTTTCCTCCATATCTGCTGTTGGCTGGATGCACACATGGCGCAGTTTGACCCTCGGGTTGCACTGAGCACAGGTTACTGTAACAGGCTGGTGATCTGTAATGTAGACTGAACCGTTGTGGCCAAAAGGGCATTTCATGTTGCAATGTGTGCAACCTGCTTACCAGTTTGGTTTTTTTTCTTCCTTTTTTTTGTTGCAGTGGTTCAATCTTACCGTTAATCAGGCTGTGGTGCCTCTTGACTGGAGGCTGCAGTGACTCTTATCTCCACACGCAGAGTACATATTATTCTACTTGAAGGAGGGGGAAAGAAAAGATAATCAAAGCAGAATCTAATCTTCAAAAATTTCATCCCGGCATGCAGGCACGTGAATGACTTTCTAATTGCTTGCGCTGCAACGACTCCCCGGACATGAGATTATCATAAGCAAGTAATGAATTTGGAAAGAATATGAACTTGTTATCACGTATGAATATGCAGATGGTGCAGAAGGTGAAAGGACCTGAGTGGTTTTCGCAGAGACGCTGCTCGGAGATTTTTCCTCCGTGTGTCCTCAGAGCGAAGTGTGCCGAGCGCAGAGGAAATCCTCGATAATCCCGCTCCTGCTGGTGCTGAGGTGATCAGACTCTGCAGGATCTGCACTGAAATGTAATTGTTGGCTTTCAAACTTAGAGAAGATAAAGTGAAAAAAAACCACCATTTTATCATCATTTATTTATTTAAAGCGTAAAGTTCAAAACTAATGGTCACATCAGGGCTGTTTTATCATTTCCAAGGCAACACAGCCTCACGACTGTCATCACATTTTCATTCAGGTGCTGCTAAAGCCTGATTGGTGCTCAGAAGCATGTGACAACTCAGTTTTCCCAGCCGGGCCCCGCCCACTTCAGCTGAGCAGCACAGGCAGGAACCTCTCAGGTGAAATAAAACTGTTTTCACACTGTATTGATGTGAGACCTGAAGCTGATGGAGACGACAGTCAGTTTTTATATTTCACACTTTTCTGATTTGGCTTCATCAAAATCCACAAAGCTGCAGCAGCTGTTGTGTTATCGGAGGCATGTGATGATGTAACACTGACGCTTGAGAGTTCAGTTTGGTTCTTTTGAAACAGGAAGTAGATTTCTCTTGATGGGAATACACCTCTGACCTCTGAGCATCAGTTCTGCAATCAAATGAGATGAACAGAAAGAGAGAACGTTCGAGATCACACGTTAATCTGTGGCACACTGAAACACAAAAAACGCTGATGTATAAATAAAATCGTCGTGACCGGAATAACTGTGTGCGGGGAACATTTCCCATCTCTGCACACATGCAGGCGTCAGGTGACCACCTGTTCTCCATTTCGTGACTCGCCGTAGCGTGCGAGCGCAGCTGCTTTCCTCTGCGGCCGGCCGGTATCTGCAGGTGGCGGAGGACGTGAGGTCGTGTCACGCCGAATCTGCGCGAGGCAGAGCAGGAGGAATTCATTAAATCAGCCGGGCGGAACGAGAGGCGTGGCTTTGGCTGCGGTCGCCGCGAACCCCCTTGATTTGGATTTGTTCGTCCTGATTGATGTAAAGTGTGATTGCAGTGTGTTGCCTGTGTTTACATTTTCACAGGATGAGATAAACCTGCCCACACTCCTTCACTTTGTCCACCGAGGACTTGGAAAAACAATTAAAAATGCATTTTCCGCTTCCGGCGAGCAGGTAAGCGGGAGTCCTGGGGCTCGTACGCAGCTCCACATCAATAATCTGATCTGCCGAACTGTGCATAAAAGAAATTTCACGCATGAGGAAAACTGGGCGGTTAATGCCGAGGCCTTCACTTTAGGCAGAGTATTTCTTTCCTTCTCGGGGAGCACGGTTTGCTTTTTTGTTTCCGTCTTGAGGAGTAATGAGTTTTCGGCGTGCAGTGGATTAGCTGCGGGCTATTATCTCACTCCTCTCCCACTCTCTGCGCTCCGAGGAGAAACTCCCATCTGCTCCCATCTCGGCTGTGATCTGGATTCTGTTCTGCGCGGCGAAGAGCGAGGTCGTGTCGCTAGGCACCGAGGAAGTGCTCGTCTCCGTCACCCGTGAGCCGCACAGCCTTTGAAATGCAAGCACTGCACGAGAAGTTCCCCAAGTTTTTCATGTCAGCGAGCCCCCGGAAGACGGAGCAGAGCGCGAAGAGTCGAGAAAAGGGATCAGGCTGGTTGTTTTTTATGGTTCAGTCCATGCTCCAGCTGTCATATGTGTTTAACAGTAACTGCATCCAGGGAGATAATCTTGCTCCGTCCGCAACCTGTGCAACGGACCACACCAGGTACGGTTGCAGCAATCAAATAAGTTGCAAATGGGGGTGGACAAAGATTCAAAGTGAATTGGAACCTTTCCTCTTCTTGACTGGGGACCCTCATGGAACCAGTCCCCAGACCTCAGTTTTGAAAGCACTGGCTATAGTTTACCAGTGACATGCAGCGAGAAATGTCAGGACAAATGAGAAATTGATTCAATCTGCAGAGCAGTTAGAGCAGTGTGTGTGTGTGTGTGTGTGTGTGTGTGTGCGCAGCTCATGTTGCAACAATGGGAAGCTGCGATGGAGGAGCGGTGAGGATTTATTGCAGATGACATCATCAAAAGCGCTCGTAAACACAAGTCAGCGCTCTCACCTCCTTCTCCCCGACTCCTGCCCCTCCCTCCTCCTCCTCCCTCCTCCTTCCTCCTCCTCCCCCTCTGGCATCTCTGCCCTCTGAGGAAGAGAGGGAGGAGGAGATGAAAAGTGACAAATTGATCTTTAAAACTGGGTGTTATATCATCAGCGGCTGACGGCGGAGGTTGTAAAGTCGCGCGGCGCTCTCGGCCGGCAGAGGCTGTAATCTGTGTGTAATGGGAGACGTTTTCCGTGCTCCCGCCTCAGAGTTCCTTTCTCCTTTCTCCTCGTCGCTGCCCCGCACGTCTAATCATTCCTTCATTCATCACTCATCCCTCCCTCCTCCCCCCGACCTCCCTCAGCTCCCCGTCACGATTCTTCCCCACCTTTATTCCACCCTCCTTCGCCACCTCCTCGCGTCGCTCCCCTCCCACTCCGCACAGCTCCCCCGACCCTCTCTCCCCTCACTTCGTCACTTCCTCTCCATCCCCTCCTTGCTCCTCCATCCTTCAGTTTCACTTTCCTTTCCTCCCTCCCTCCCTCCCTCCCTTCCTCCCTCCTTTCCTCCCTCCTTTGACGATTACAGTAAATCTAAAGGGCGAGGCAAGGAAACCTCAATCAGGCAGCCACAGGGGAAACTTGGATGTGTGTGTGTGTGTGTGTGTGTGTGTGTGTGTGTGTGTGTGTGTGTGTTTGTGTGCTTCTGTGTTTGTTTGTGTGTGGCGAGAGGGAGGGAGGGGAGAAGGGAGAAGCAAAGTGTGTGACAAACTGAAAAGGGAGACGGGTGCCGTAGTGGCTTTAGCTGGCATTAGATGATAAAGTGTAAGTCTGTGTGCGTGTGTTTGTGTGTGTGTGTGTGTGTGTGTGTGTGTGTGTGTGTGTGTGCACCCAAGGAAGACAGAGAGAGACGATGCTGACAGAAACACGCAGAAATTCACACAAAAGTGGCAAGCAACACACAAAAACAGACACACAGCCCGAGTACAAAAAGCATCAAACCCACTGCCGTACTGATAAACAAACCCCAAGAATGCCACACACACACATGCACACACAGACACACACAGGCGCAGACACACAGAGGGGGGTCGTAATCAGTGGGATGCGACAGACCTCCCTCCCTCCACAGCAGGGGAACGCTGGGGGAACCAGCGGCGCCGACGCAGTCAGCCGAAGCCTCTTACGCCGGACAAACGTGTAAACACGTCTGTAAGAAAACAAACTCCTGTGTGCGAACAGCAAACAACACAATAATATAATAATGTGGATACACTGCAGAGCGTCGGGGCTGAATGTATGTACAGATATATGCAGCGAGAGTCGGGGATTTGAGGAGCTGAAGGAGAACATGTAGCATCATGGGAAAGATGAGCGACGAGCGTCAATCATGGCAGCTCACTCACTATTTTCTAGCAACATACGTGATAAATTAATATCAGCGTTAAGAAAAAATTATTTGGCGTGCACTTTCTTTTTTTTTTTTAGTTTGGCCCATGTTCCATCCGCTAGCATGGAAGGGGCGGAGTTTATGAACCATACTGCAGCCAGCCACAAGGGGGCGACTGAGATGTTTTCACTTCACATGTCGTCGATCTTTATGAACGGTCATTGATTTTCAACAATTTATAGACATTCCTGCATATGAAGATGCATTTAATGTATGGCATCATCAGCAAATGTGTTGAAAATGTGTGCGCTATACTGTGCGAGGTGATTCCCTGTGCTGCGGTTGTGCAGATAAAACATAATAATCCTGAAGGATTAATTAGGATTAGCTCAGGAGCCCTGGAGGATATCGCTGTGTGAAGATGTAGGACTCCTGCGTGACCTTACACACTACATGGATGCTTAATTGTTTGCTAATTTACTAATTTTTGTATTTGTATAGTGTGGGGGTTTCTTTTGTGTTTTTCCTTTCCCATATTGGACAGTATGTACCTAGTGGATCTGTAAATGAATGACTTACATGCCTCCTTTTTGCACGTCCTCTCTCTTTGCTCATCCCTCCATTTTTTATTTTTTTTTTCCTTTTCATCTTCCTTTTCACATCCGTCTTGCTCTGTCCGCTCTCTGCTAATGAGGCTTATATGGACTGTGTCCCCATGAGTTACAGGCATGGCCTTCGTCCTCCCGCTGTCTGCTAAAGAGCTGTGGGACAGATTCATAAAGGCTGTCTTTGTGCAGCGGATTGTAAAAGTGCAATCGCTTTTCTTTTTACACGAGGCTTTTAATTTGAACCAGGAAAACATGGCCGTGTGAGGCAGAAATGGGATTTTAATGCAGCGGCGGTCCCATCGGCGTCACTTTGACATTACAACATGTTTTGTAAACCCTTTGTGTGTTTGTGTCTCACATATTAGTGAATTGTTTACCACACTTTTTCGCAAAAATGCAAATTGTGTGCCGTATTGTTTTCAATCAGCCCACTACATGAGACTGACCATTTAAACACAAGCGCAGATAACATGACATGTAATTTATATAAACGCATGCTACCCGCTGGATCTCATAGAAAACCTTTTGCGCATGGCTGGGCGTTCTCAGCCAGCAAATTCAAATGAGTCTCTTCACGCTTAAATGGCTTTCGGCTGACTTGGCATGTAAGAATAATGTTTTATGGAGGCTATCGACCCATTTCATCGCAATTCAGAGAAATGACTCAAGAAAGGAGGCTGTGCTGCCTAATCCTGATAAATTGATGTGCAGTAATGATATCTGCCCTCTACAGACACCTCGGCAGCACAGCACAGCGGCTTTTATCATTTACGGTGCAGAGAAAAAAAAAACAAACAAACATATCACAGGGTTTTTCTTGAATTTTGTTCAATTGTAAGGTCCGTCGCTTCATTCTGCCTGGCAACATTTCAAACATCTTATGATTTTTAATCAGCTTACAGCAGAGTCAGCCAGACGCCGTATCTTAAAGTTCACATATCTCTCTTGATAATAAGCCAGTCGATGGGGATATGGTGATAAAGTTCCTCGTATTGTAATGAGATTTATGCTGCAATTTATGAGCAGGGGACACGGTTTATCATCAGCGAAAAAGAAAAGGTCTTACACCATATAGATAGATAGATAGATAGATAGATAGATGGATGGATAGATGGATGGATAGATAGAATGAAAATGAATGCACAGTGGATTTTTCCATCTGCATTTCACTCTCTGTCCTTTATCTCTTCTCCCAGACTAAAAATAACACAAGGTTACGTGTTCATACTTGACGCTTGTGTTGCCTATTCAGTTCAACCCACTCAGTCATAACTGCATGTTTGTGTATGCTGTTTGTGCCATTATGCTTTTTGTAACACTTTCAAGAGCCCAGACTGCAGACACAAATCCTCCAACCCTCTATTACTGAAGGGGGCAATTTAAAAAGAAAAAAAACCCGTCAGAGTGGAGATGATTGATGTATTGATGTTTTACTTGTCATCATGGTCCAACAAGTCACCCTCAAGGTCTTCACGTCCCACTGTGTGTGTGTGTGTGTGTGTGTGTGTGTGTGTGGCGTTTGTGTTATAATCATGATGAAATGACAGCAACCGACCTCGGGGCATTTTCTGAAATTTAAGTGAACGGACCACTGCAGTCGAGTCCAAAAGATGGAATCTTGCGATTCATGAAGCCGCCTGTGGCTCCAGCAGTCCGGACCGCTTAGGACGACTGAAAAGGAAAAGCCTTTTCTTTCAAGCCGGTCTGGTTCAGGTTCTGTCTGGGGCTCACGTGGAGCAGCTCGGCGATTTGGAACAGTTCAACCACAGCCCTCTGTTGCTGACAGGTACAATAACTGTTTCCACTGACACCTCTGCAGCAGAGACGGTTCAATCACCTTAATGTTTAGGGAAGGGTGAAGGTCCAGACACCTTCAAATCGAGCTGCGAGACAAGATCCACACGGCACATCTTTGTTGCTGTCGAGCAGCGCGTGTGATGAGCAGAACAAGATTATCAGTACGCATGAAAATCCCTAATTTCACAAATGGATCTGCAGAGATTTCTTCAGCTTGTTTGCTTCTCTCGGCCTCAGACGTCTCCACCCACCACCCGGACGCCCCTTTGTGCAGTGCTGAAGTATATTTGTCCCTTATGTAATAATGATAATAGATTGACATTCTCCGATCTGTGGGGGGTTTTCTGCCCCTGCAGCAGACTGGCGGGGGCGGGCGGGCCATCGGCTGCAGAGAGGGAATCCCCATGTGGCCGACGTGGCTGTCAATCACAGCATGTCGCTTTCAACAGGAAATGTCCCCGGAGTGTCCTCTGTGTGTAAACAGGGGTGGGGGTGTGAGAGGGTCGTACACCTGGACAGGTCACGTGAAGAAACCCAGACACCATCTGGGTGATGGCTCTTTTTTTTTTTTTCTCAGGCCTTTAGGGGGGGAAACATTATCATCCTCCACACATGGCGCAATCAGTTGCATAAACACACACACATTCAATAGGTATGGATATGCTACTATACCTTTAGCATTAATGTGGAGTCCTTTAAGCTTTGCTTTGGTCTCCACCAACTCATCTGCCGCTTTAGCAGCTAAGTGAGGTCATTTTGTGTGTTTTCATGATAAGGTGCTATAAGGGGCCAGATTTGTTTGTTCAGACAGGATTCCATGTATATTTAACGCTAGAAATTTTGAACCTACTTGTATTTAATTTGCAGTCAGTGCGTCTTCAATCATGTTTTTTTTTTCGCTGGGTTTAATAAGAACCCTTCACCTTGTGTGAACCAGTGAGTGATTTCATATCACTACCTAATTAACCGAGGAGTTTAGTAAATCCATATTTACTAAACAATACAAATGACTTCACTCGGCTGCCAACGGCTGGACAAACAAACACGAACGTGCTCGGCTGGAGACGCACTCCAAAACCACACGACGATCCGGTGCAGTCACCCGTGCAGACAAATGAGCTTCTCTGAACCTAAACACACAAACACAACAGTTCTTTTGCTCCTCTGTGCTAATTATGTCTCCAAATTGATTCCCCCCCCCCCCAATCTTGGCGGGGAGTTCAGGGAATCACAGCACTCCACCTGCAACGCCGGGGATGTGAGCTGCGCCGCGCTGCAGCGGAGACGATGACGCTTATTACCGATTCACGCTTTGACCCAGAAAGCGGTTGATAGCGAACGCCGAGGCCGCGTGACGCTCGACTGTGCGCTGCGGTGAGAGGGTTGACTGGATAGCACACATTAGCGTTGTGGAGCACCCTCTCGATTGTGTGTGTGTATTTGTGTGGCTGTGAATGCATATGGCGTACTTTATTGTAAAGGCCTGCTGCAATGAAATGCAATGCAATGAACGCACCCTTGTGATCCACGTTATGATGGCTGTCGCATGATGTTATTATAATGTGTCAGGTGTATATCGTGCACAGTTGACCTTTGACCTTGGGCATTCTCAGCTTTGCATATGGTGGTTTTTGATGAATGCTGATGCGGAGGGAAATAAATGTAAATGGCGTTGCGTCCTGCAGAGCGCTGTCTGCCTGTACATGTGTGCGATCAATGCCAAGGATGTATAACAACGCCCGCTGGCTTCCCTCCAGCCTCACGCAGTCAGATGGGTGGTGTGAGAGATTAAGTGGGGGAAGTGACAGCGAATTCAAAGTGAGACTGAAAGAATCCAGAAGAAATCAATGTGAGTGTAATTTTAGCACCTGTCCTGCTGCTAATGAAAACTTTCACTGACCTGTGCAGGTCATGGTTGGTATGTTGTTAAGATTTTTGCTTTGACAAACTAAAGACGATCGTCTACAATGGACAGATTTTGCAATACATTTGGTTTTCTTTTTGTAAAATGAGTTTGGTAAAACTGGAGGTTTGCTTATTAAATTTAGATTTTATAGAGTTTTTTCTATTATAGTGAAACAGTTAATGTTTCTCAACACAAAAAAGCACCAACGTGGTTCGGAACTTTCTCTGTTTTTGCAACCTGTACAGACAAAGTCCAACGCAGACAGTCGTACCATTGGTGCTGTGACTCACAGAGCTTTGTGTAATATGAGGTAACGTACAGGACCAGCTAATGGACCTGCAGGCTGTGCCGCCAAGGTGTCTACCATGACTCACCATCTCAGACAAATAATAGATGAGGCCCTTTCTAATGTCGCCTCCTCCTTTGGCAGGCTGGTGCTGCAGATCACTGTCACTGCACAGACTGATGTCGGCCGCCTCTCCTGTAAAACAGATGCTGCGCACATCACTGATTCTCACACAGACACACAACTACCTCCCCGCACACCTGAGCAGTGATGGCAATTTCATTGAATGTTTAATTTTGTCATTTTTATGATCGTGTGCGTTATAGTGCAGCTGGATCTTCAGCATTGACAGACAGAGACATGAGGGATTGGCATGGACAGCAGGGCAGAAGACCCAGCAGCATCCAGAGCTTTCTGCAAGGGTCAGCAGCTGCACACTTGGCACCCATACACACAAACACACACACACACACAGATGCACATGTCGGCAGTGGCAGAGCTGTCTGCGCTGTGTGGTGATGTGTTGTGACTCCCAGAGCTGCCTGGAGGATGCTGATGCGGAGAGACGCCGCCCGCTGCTGCGACGCATGAAGGGGCGCAAAGTTATCAATGACCGCAGCAGGAGCGGGAGAAACCGCCGAGTTTGTTTTCTCCGACAAAAGTTGGGTCATGAAGTGAATTTTTCAAGCGCTCAGCCAAGAAGTTACTGAGTCACTGTTGTTTTTGCTGCTCAACTGCCCCTGCAGATGCAGCGGGGGCAGTTTGTGCTGAGAAAAAAAAATCAGCTTCTTGAAACATGTGACATGCAAACAAACAAATATGGAAAACACGGAAACCCATGAACACACTTGAACACAACTGCAGAGTGGTTGCACACATGCACAGCACAGATGGATCTCTGCGGTGCCTGTGAGGACATGAGTCATCTGTTTGGCCTTAATATTTGCACCTGAATTATGCAACGTCACCGTGTCGTTATGGCGATTTAAAATCAGACAGCGCTGTTTAGTTCAGGTCAGGAGGGTTGACTTGATAAAATACAGAAGCAGTTTGACTTAGGCCAAATTAAAAAGTGTATATATATATATATATATATATAATCTTTACTGAATACACAAACACAACAGCAAGATAAATCATGTTAAAGTTACTAAAATAATTAACTATAGAATTCATGTTTTAATTAATTCAACTTTGTAAAAAAAATTATGTATTTCCTGTCAGTTCAGTAAGGCAAGTGAATACCCATACACTATTAAATGATTAAACTGTTGAACTGGACTTTAACTTCTGGAGATATGACGCCTCCCTGATCCATGATAAATACAGAACTCAACCTGAAAAAGTAAATATTGTTTTTCATTTAAGGCTCATAGCATTCAAAACACTAGCATAGGATAACTACAGGCTAGATCGGCTACTAAAGATTAGCAAAAAAAATAGAAATAAAATAGTAATAATTTCCTGCTGCATTATTGTTCACTGGTCATTAATAATAGAACTGTTTGTTTGATAAATATGTTAATTATTATGCATATTCTGTTTTACCCTCACTACAATGCACATCTATAATATCAAAACATTGTAGCTGATTACATAAAGGAACCACTGTTGCCCAAAATAACTCGGATGACGTCGCGCCTCCTTAGATAACCGCTCATTTTCCACTTGGCTCTCTGAAGCGACACGCTGTGCTGCTCTGCCCAATCACAAACAATGGCGACTCTTTGGCGAGGGCCAAAAGCAACAGCTGACCTTCGCTGCACCTGCTTGACCGCCGTCCAAAATGGCCACCCTCTTCAATATGTCACGTTGGCATAAAACGACCGTTCACTCACTTGGCTTGAATTGCACCATCGTCAGCAAACACCTGGAGGAATCCAAATGATTCCAACAAATACGATCATGTCTACGTCTGCTCTGCAGGATCTGACATCAGAACTGTGCTGCCAGCTCTCTGCGGGTGTGTGCGCCATCACACATGCATCATCCATAGGTGTCCGTGGTGCTAATGTGAGTTAGAAAGGCGGGGAGGCACCGGAGCGGTGACTTCGTCTGAAGTGCAGCACAAGGTTGAGCTAAAAGCCTCGTGGATCAAAGGAGCAGCAGAAGAGCGCCCGCTGAGGTTTCGCTCAAGGTTACACCGACTCTGGTGCTTTTATCTTCACTGTCACTGATATCTGCAGAACCGCGCAAAAAGTACTGAACCCATACGCTCCAAACTGGCATGGGCCGAAGGAGAATTAAATCTTCTTAATCACTTCTTTAACATTGCGAGACTTGTGTTGGATTGTTTGGTCGATATGAGGAAAAGGGTAGAGCATCAACTTGCACATTTGTGAAGCCGGGTTTAAATTGTACCAAAATGGCACCGTGTGTTTTGAATGCATCATTCATACCGACATTAGTTAAGGTGCATGGGTGACTGAGCAGATGCTTCTGTGACTGCACCTTCTGCTTGGAGACTTTTTGCTTTGTCCTTTATATGCTGCAGATGAGGCTACTGCTGGTTTCCCACCTCAACAGTTAATTGGTGTTAACAGCGTTCACCTGGCGTCCCAGGTGTAAATCTATCACTGATTGGTTGGCAGGTGGAAAAAAAAGAGCCAGGATCCTCTGTCCACATTGACATTAACACAGTAAATCATCAAAATCCCATATTACAGATATATAGTTTCTATATGTTTCTCCACGTGGTTCATGACAAGTGTTCTCTCTTGAGTCTGTACAGGCCAATCCTCATTTCCCGCTGGTTGTCATATGCCAAGTGTCCTGAACAACCCTCGCTCCCAAACGCCACCAAGGTTTCTGGGGTTCGATTCGTGCTGGGTCAAGCCGAGCTGAAAATGTACGAGGGCACGATACGGTGCAGCTCTGCGGATTAATAGCTCTTGGTATTGCGTTGGAGGTGCAAGGGGAGCGGGACATGTGGACGAGGGCAGGGGGGCTAAGGTGGGTGGGTGGAGAGCACACAACACCGCCCTGACCCTGCTGATAAGATTGAGGCCATCTGTCTCAGGGGAAATTCCTCCTCCTCCTCTCCTGCTCTGGACGGAGCAGGAGGTGCATGTACGAGGAGATAGGAACACTGTCTAACGTGATCATGGTGGACATGTGAGGAGGAGCCGCAGACGTTACAAAACTCCCACACACTGATCGACAATGCTAAATCATGCATGTGCATCTTTCATGCCTCTGTCCTGACAAGTTTGTTGCTCTGAGAGACGTTTTGACAGGTTTCAACACTTTCACAGGGAGTTGTCGTACACTTACACGTTAGGTTGGAATCCCCCCAGGACCCTTTTTATATTTCTTTTCCGGCGAAGTCCCAGCTCGGTTCAGCTCGTCGTCATTGTGTATTGACACCACAATTTTGTTGTAGAACTTAGAACAAGCATCAAATTCTACTAAAATAAAAAAGACAAGATTTAAAAAAAAAAGATTTATAGATAATATTCAGCAGGTAGGTAAAGACCTCACCGTGGTGCAGTAAATCACTTGTTAAAAGGCTGAACTGTGTGACAGCAGAAAAGGTTTGTGCGCAGGAAGCAATTCAGACAAACTTTGTAATAGATCACGGTTATTTGCCCTTTTTCTGTGACGGCCGGAGGAATTTGCGCAGCTTTTTCTCCCAGTGTCCAACATGAATAGAGGAGCTAAAGGCTAAAGGTCCGGACGCTGCAGCGGTTCCTCCGCTCGCTGTGAACATTTTGTGAAGGTGCACGGGCTCGGGGGGTGTGTGTGGGTGTTGAGTCGCCCCGAGTGGGAGTGTGAAAAAGCTTTATGAAGCTTTGCGCAGCGTTCCAGCAGGCACCCAAGAAACCAGGTCGAACCATTATTACTGACACAGGAGGGGTCACAGGTTAGAGGCACTGTTTAGCTGACTCCATAGCTCTTCAGCAGGGGTTCCCCCTGCCTGCTATTCTTATCCACACGGGAGAGACGGCACAAAGCAAAAGTAATGATATTTCTGATATATGTGAGCTAGCCCGCAGTCCCGAGGATCTGGGCCTTTCCCTAATAGCATTTTCTCAGTTAAACAGTGTGCATGCTGTGTGAACAACTCTAAACAAAAGGGGAAGCTCCATCACTGAAGGCCGGCGAACGGAGCCGAGCAAATACATCGTCAGTACGATGCCAAGCCACTGTAAAGTGAGCAACTCTGGGGGCGCAACAAACACAAAAAGCAGAAAAACAGCCACACAATGGTGCTCTAATTAGTTTGCAGATGTGAATTGGATGGTTTTCTTTTTTTTGGGGGGGTGGGGGGGGGGTTACAGTTAAATGTGTCACTGGCAGCAAAGGAGAGCAGCATGAAATTAACTGGTACCCCACATCGCCACTTTAATGAATCACACAGGACCCACCGGAAATAACACGAATCCCCCGCACCCGAGTTTCCAAACACCTTCACCGGGACAAGAAAATGAAACTATAGTGCATCAAACAGATTTGTGTTGACGTATGTGGGAGAGGAGCAGTGAGCACAGAGAGAGAAGGTGTGACGAATCACACCAAAAGGTAAAGGTGTTTGTTTTATTAACGCAAAACATATGCAACGAGCAAGTCGTGCACGGTGAGTAACAGGCCTGAAATGTACTGCAGGGAAGTATCAATCTGAAAAACACGATGACACGCAGTAAATACTCGTCGTAAGCAGCCTGACAGTTTTTGTGGGGGTAATTTACCACATAATTTCTCAGCCTTTCTCCCATGATTCAGTGCACACAGGAAATGGAGCACCTGTTTATAGCTGCAGACACCAGTTCCTGTGAGTTAGCGCTGATTTCTCAGCACATTATACTGTACACCACCAGGATTGTCATTGCATGTTGTTTGTGCCGAACAGTAGGACGGTGCATATGGTGCAGGGCGGGGCTGCGTTCTGCAGATTCACGGCGAGGGTGCGGAGGGTGACCCTTCTGTCGGACGTTTTGACGCGACCTCCGGCGAGCGCCGAGTCTGCCGAGCCGCCAGAGAACAGAGACGGCGGCAGATTTCACCCGACCGCAGAGGTCAGACCCGCCGTTCAGGCGATCGTACATTTGAGCGACGCTGCCGAAGTCGTGTCACCTCGCTGATTCCCCAGAGGTAGAAAAAAAGGAATCAATAATAGCCTGAGGGTCATGCTGAAGAATTGCTCTTACTGCCTCCTCTATTGAGTGATTACGAGAGCGAATTGGCAGCTTTGTTATCGGGGCGGTGCACAGTTCAGACATCGACGCCGCTCTTTGTCTTCCAGGACAAAAGAGAGGAGATATCTTCTCAATCCATATCTGC
This sequence comes from Psettodes erumei, assembly GCA_016785225.1. Classification (NCBI taxonomy): domain Eukaryota; kingdom Metazoa; phylum Chordata; class Actinopteri; order Pleuronectiformes; family Psettodidae; genus Psettodes; species Psettodes erumei. The sequence goes on along the minus strand of JAFBJZ010000777.1, from coordinate 146,774 downwards.
AGTGCTGTTACACAGGGACCGGTCCCGTGGGCCAAAAAGAGCAACGTGAAAGCCCCCGCTGACTGAGCAGATGGAAAACTATTGATGGAGGCGACAGCGGCGGAAAAAGCTTGACACTGGAGGATGTGTCATACGCATTACACAGCAAATTTCTGGTTTAAACCAGTTTTTGCTCACATGTTTTGACTCCACGCAGCCAAAATCTTTCAAGATCAACGGCAAACGAGGTCTTATCGGGACGTAAGGCGGGAAGTTGGGTAAAATGCATCCTGGAACAGGAAGTGAAGCGAAAGAAAAAGGCTTGAAAATGCAAACGAGCTGTGCTGATTATGCACAGTTAATCTACAAAGTGTTGTTTGTGCTGCAAATCGTTTGGTTTTTTTTTCATGTTAAATTTCCATCTTTTGGTTTTGAAATTAAGTTTTACATTGGAATGTGGAATCGGGCAAAAATAATGAGTCCTAACATCAGATTAGGCTTAAAAATATCTCCTGCGTCGTCGTCTTCTTTATTAGCCTCAATGGTAACTTTGATTCTCACTAATCAAACAGCTGATCATGTGATCATGTGATCATGTGACTTTCAGGTGAGGCATTACATATGAATCCTGCATTAGCCAGAGAAGCGAGGCGATGAAGCGTATAAGAAACAGGCTCATTTATAATGCTAGTGATAGCATGCTAATGGTAACGCTGCTAATTACTGATGATTGTGCTGCGGTGCGATGATAACAAGTCACGTGACGCGAGAAGCGTTTGATTAATTTGCCTTTTGTTTCTGGAGGGGAAACGCTGGAGCTGCAGCTGCAGAGTCAACAGGGTCAGAGCTTCTTTGCTTTGTGCAGAAGAACTGAGGTCGAGCACCATCACCTTTTCAGACACGACCCCAGAATGTAGTGCAAACACCCAGAGCTTCACTAAAAGTGACTAAAAAGTAAATGAGCATCAATACCTTGAAACAAGGCAGAATATTCTTCCAGCAAAGTCACTTATTTAATCAACTTCCTGTTGATCGATCGATTGAGTGAAAATGTCCATCATTTAGTAATTTATCTTTATTGTGAACGTGGCTGTGTACAAACAGAGCGTCCACTTCTGCAAAATATGGATGTAAACCCTGAAGTTCAGTGCTCAGCTGTCAGTATGTCAAATCCATTTTGCTGGAGCAGTTCTCCAAACACACTGTACAAAAAAGATATTCATCTAAAACGTATTTAAAATAGTGAAAAGGCCACAGAAACTGTGGCGGATAATAATAGTGACTGTTCAGCCTCTTGACTGGCAGCAGTCATGTCTCATTCCGGGTTGGATTTCCCTGCCGAGCTTTTAGCATCAGCCAGCTGAGCTGATCTAAGCTGCTCTGACACCGGTTCACTCTCCATCTGATACCCTCCAGGTTCAGTTAGAATAAAAAAAACAAAAAACTGGCATATACAAGCCTCTTCCTTCCTGACCGGCATTCTCCACTCAACCCCGACGAGTCAAAGGTTAATTTTCCGAGTGAGTTGCTCCTGTCGCACGCATTAATGTTGTGTCGTCGACGTCCGAGTTGTGAAAGTGAAAGCTAACCTCAAACAATTAGCGTTCACAAAGGCAAACAAATGCGTTTTTTTTTTTTTTTTTTATGTCGTCTCAGTTCCCGCTTTCGCACTCGACCGCACAGTTTAGGTGCCGACACACCATCCGTACAGAGGAGAGGAACCGAAGTGAGATAAAAGTTTCCTGCAAAGCAAATCCGACCAATTTGAAACAGACCACACGCTCACAAATGAGGCTATTAATAAAAAAAAAAAAGAAGTAAAGCGCGGCCATTAAGCCGGCTGCTGACTCGGCAGCTGGTGCGGCGCTCTGAAAGTTAAAGTGGCCGCTTGTTTCATGAGAACGTGGTGACTCTGTGTTGTTAGGTTACTGGCAGTTACCATTAAATACGATTTTATCAGAGGCAAAGTCGCCCAAAGTACAGTAAACGACTGGAGGGAAACAGATAGTCGCAGGGCTGGTTTGTGCAGAATTCATCTGGAAGCGTTTGGATAACAGACAGATATAAAAGTCGGTGTTTCAGAACGGGTCATATCCACTGTTCTTCTGCAAAACAAACAAATCCCCGAGCGGCGTTCTGCTCCCGTAATAATCCGCGGTGCTCGTTAAAGGATCAACTGTCAGTGCAAATGAAAACACTTACTGGAAGGCTACGATTATTCCCAGTGTCGCTCTGTTTCTCTGTGACTTTGTACTTGCACTAGTTTCCCCTGTATTCATGTACAAACACACACAAAACCCTGAAATCCTCTGCAACCTCGAGTTTAACACCTAAAATCCAGACAAGATACACAACTAGTCTTATGTGTGATGGCGCTGCATGCCCTCCACATGCACTCCACCGCCATAATCTACTGCTTTAGGTAGAATAATCCCCCCCCCTTCATAATGAAGACGTGATAAACCAGCATTAATGATGCCCCCTCAGAGGGAGACAGTACGGAGCCTCCATCTTTGTTCTCCGTCTAATAATACTTCACGCTGCGTCCTCGCCGACCTCACCTCCACAGCCTCCTGTGATGCAGCAGCAGCCTGTTTGTAGTGCAGGAGCTTTGAAAGGTGCTGTCTGGATATGCACGCATTTTGCATAGCATAAGAAAATATTATATTTTTTGTTTTTTCTGCTGTCGTCCATCCCGAGGTCAGGAAAAAACAGCAGCCGGCCTGCAGCTGGAGGCGAGTGGGTCTCCCGCTGGAGGACGCTTTTAGCGGGACGCACAACCGCATCCACGCATAATGCACCTGAAGTGTAAGTCTGTGAAGAGAAGCACACATCAAAGAGCTCAGCTCCACTATTTTTCAGAGCAAATAACCGCAACCAGACCAGAAAGACGCGAATATCAGTCGCATCGACCTGTTTTTCATGAACCAGAGCTTTCAACTTCCCCCAAATAGAGGTACTCAGCTTGTACATTATTACACATTTAGCATATAATATTACTGGTGCCTCTATGATAGAGCCAGCAGTGGATTTGCCCCCCCCACCAGCTCCACTTTAGAGGAGAACACATTGATATTCTGCGCCGCTCCTCTTCCTCTGCCACGCAAGGTCACTGCTGTGGATGAGTCAGCTTCGCAAATCCTGCCGTCACACTCTACTTCTCTTTTTGTCCTCAGCGGCCATCACCTCCCAACCTCTTTCTCAACTATTTTCTAATTTATTGCCCCCACGCCCACAACTCACTCTCCCCTCCATCACGTGGGGGATTTATATTTCTTGAATTTGAGAAATAAAAGACGGCCGGGGCAGATCAGCGAGCCGCTCGCGGGGAATCCAGCGATGACCTTAATTCTCAGTTCGCCTCTCGCACACTTTCTTTTTTGCTTTCTTCGTCCGAGAGGAACTTCAAAGAGCTGGAGGGGGGGGTGGAGTTAGGGTGGGGTGGGGTGGGGGGGGTCCGCTCGCCTGCCGAACATCAGAGGACCTCCGCAAATACTCCAGCATCAGCCCAGCCCGCTGAACGTGCGCCACGTGGCGTGACTGCAAAATTAGTCGAGGGAACGGTCTGTCTCACACACACACACACACACACACACACACACACCTAACTGGCTGGATGTGGGGGTTGTTAAACTAGAGGTCACGAGGAGTTTTTTTAGAGGGGAACAGGGAGTTTAAAAAATAATATATTTCAAAAAAGTGAAATGAAAAACTTTGTGGTGTAAAAGTAAAATTTCACGATTTAACTGCCATTTCAGAGCTGAGTTAGCTTATGCTAAGCTAACATTATATAGTGCAAAGATACAACTGCAACTTTGCCATATATTTGTGTATTTAATTTCGCAGCGTTTTCAGCGTGAATTAATTAATCTGAAGCTGGGAGCAGGAGATCTGTGTCTGAATCTGGAGCTGTCGCTGGGGATGCTGGGTAAAATTAGCAGTTCATTTAGTCCGTCCTCTCATGTACGTGCGGTTTTCATTCGCACTTTTGCACAGCAGCCGACCGCTGAGATTCATTTCCATCTCTTCTGTGAGACGGAAAACGGAAGCTCAGGTCACACAGAGAGACGGCGAGGATGCGGCCGCACACATTTTTAGTTAAGCTGACAAAAGTAATAACACGAAGGCGCGGCGTCGCTAACGGCGTGCTGTAAACTCATTTCGACGGAGGACGAACGTGGTTATCATTTATGAAAGGACAGGAAATGTTTCATGACGTGGTATCACATCATTTCAACGGCGGCTGCAGTCTGTGAATCAGCTCAGCTGCTATTGTGCGCTCAGATAGTCGGGGTGATGGCAACTCAGTCAGCTTCACATCAGAGTTCGCAGCTGAACTTTTCCTGTCGTGCGTTCAGCCCGTTCCGGCTTTGAAGCTTTTTAACTCCGTCACATGTATAAAACATGAGGGGAGGCCTGGTCTCGCTTTGGAATACGGGAGACCTAACAAGCGAATTCAAGGGAAAGATGTGACGCCATTGTGATTTTCAAATTTTTTTAAATCCTGCCCACGACTTCTGACACTCGACAGAAGGGTTTTTAAGCCGAGGGTGGTAACTGTATGCAGTTATGAGGGCGCAGATGGTCCAGGATGTTGACGCGAGCTCTCACATGAATCTCCCTTTCATGTCTGTACTCACAGCAGGCAAAAGTATTTTTTGTGCTACTTTAAACAAAACTTCAGAGGGAAATATTGCACTTTCCGAATAAGTGGCAGGTGCTGAAGCTTCTTTGTGCGTTTGACGTACAAACTGCAGCCTGAGCCGAGCCGTGCGGAGCTCCACCGAGGATCGGCACGGAAAAGCAGCATAAATCCAAGCCACGGGCGACGGCACGATTTCTCCTATGAGTAATGACGTTTGTTATCGTTGAAATCAGATTTCCCGCCACGTGAATGATGAGCGCGCTGAGAGTGGTGGGGGGGGCGGCGAGGCGAGGGCGATTACGCGTCTTGGCGGGGAGCCGCGGCTCCGTCGAGCTAATTCGCGGGCCGAGGATCTCCGACGATTGAATCACAGTCTCTGGTGTTAGCGCAGAGGCAGGAGGCGAAATTGGAGCTAAAAAGCGTAAATTGGAGGTGGGGGCAGAGCCGCGGGGTCTTAGGGATCACTGTGCGTGCATAATGCCGGGAATACATTCCCGAGGAGGATCTCCAGCAGCTTAGCTCCGCCGGCTTTTCATGGTAATTTCAGGAGGTGACAGCGGCGCTCTCAGAGGAGCCGCACGCTTTGAAAAGACGACGTTCCTCAGAGGTCGCACCGCAGTTTGGAATTTGATTCGGAGTTCCCATTCTCCTCGGCTAATTGAGTTTTACATTACGCGTCTGAAGTGGGCGATTAAATGTTTTTCCTCGAATCCGCGCAAAAGAAAATCGACTTTTTCGTGGACTCACGATTACTTTTTTAATACAGTAAAGGAGTTGTCGACCCTCTTGAAGAACAGCCAAACACCAAACACAGAAATGTTTAAACCTCGGCGTGACTCGCTGCTCGCTTCACCACCTCCAGTTGTGCTTTCACCTGTAATCCAAATGAACATCGAGGCGTATTTATGCTTCGCTTTTAGCCTTTTAGACGCAGCACTCTTTCAAGCGCATCCGGGTGTCATCATCATCATCATCATCATCATCACAGCACGGCTCATTGAGTGACAGATCTGGAAACAGTGTAAAAAGTGCCTCTTAATGTGAAGGAGACTTTTAGTCGACGACGGGGGATTTTATAGCGAAGCTGCACGAGCGTCTTTGTGTTCATGCGGGAAATGCAAATGTGGGATTGACAGATTCTCCTAAACATAGCTCCTGGTATGCAGATTAAACAGAACCGTCTTCCACACATGCCTGTGGAGGCCTTTTAACTTTTAGTGCGCTCCACGGCTCGTTACGTGCAGAATCTGTGTTATGAAAAAAACTTTATTCAGGCTGATTAAGTTTTAGGTCTGCAGAGCCACACTGCACATCCCGGTGACTGAGGAGAACAGGTTCAGTATCACACGTGTTCATTGTTGCTTTTTTTTTAATGATAATTGTGTAACAGCGATGAATCTGTAAACGACTTAACCTGTTAATTGGCTCCGGCACGTTTGAATTCAGACGTGTCACGTCGCAGGCGGAAAGCGGCTAAAAATAAAGAGATGAAAACAAGGTGAAGATTTTGCAGGTGTGATACAGTAACTCACCTGTCAGATAACAAACAGTTTTTAACAGACGACTCCCGCACTGACTCGTGACTGTTCACGCGCTGGTTGTGATGAAGCTTCACCAAAATGACCTCAGAGTCAAAACACCGACATTACGGCCGTTTCTCCAGACTGACTTCACCGCCAGGGACGACTGGCTGGATCTGTGACACCTCACCTCGCTGCTCTACTTTTTCCAAACTCCTAATGTATTCAAATTCTGAGCAGGAGCCAGACGCTCGTCCTTGAACGTACGCAGACTTCGCACAACTCTCCGTGATGTAAAGAAAGTCTGCAGGAAAACCTTTTGTCTCGCAGTTGCATTTAATGAGCCATCTGCGAGGCTATTTTTACACACCGAGATCAGAGAAGCAGGCGTAGCTGTTAAAAAAAAAAAACGCCCTGGTGTAAGATCACACCATCAAAGTATAATACTGTATTGATCGCTGTATATGAAAGAAAAACAATCTCTTACATCTTGTCGACAGGGTGGCCGAGATCAGGCCGTCGAGGCCGATCAGAACTTTTCTTACTGGAGCGAAAATGAGGTCAAAGTGAGTCAAAATATAGAAATCAACTGGGTTAGATCATGGGCTGATGACTGACGTGTGCCTGATCAGTGTCAGCGCTGTTTTACATGAGAGATTTCAGTACGTACAGTACGAATGACAAGGATGCAAGTGCAGTCCAAGCCTAAGTCAAAGGTTTATTTACTTAATTTTGCCTTTAAGGCCTAAAGGAGGCAGAATGTGGAATAAAATGAACATCGTCATTCAGAAGTGACCCCAATTTGGGCTCTTCTGTCTGGAAATGAAACATATCCCACGCTGGAGTTTTCTCTCTGTTCCCAGTATTTTAACCCCCCATGACTCTGTGCTGGGCAGGAGGGGGGGAGGAAGGGCTGGTGCTGCCGCAGTGTCGCCGCCACACCCCCCCCCCCGTGAGTCATTACTGCAGTGACTCCCAGAGTAATTGCTTATGAAGTTGTGAGATTGCAGCACGCCATCTCTGGCACGTGACGAAACCTCACCAGGGGGGTTCATCATCTGAAGAGCCCGAAGAGGAAGAGGATTATTATTATTTATTATTATTATTATTTATGAAGTCAGATCAGTAGCTGTTAAACTAAGAAATCCTCCAGTAAATGCTTGTTTTTGCGACTCGGGTCCTGTGTGTGTGTGTGTGTGTGTGTGTGTCTGTGTGTGTGTGTGTGTGTGTGTGTGTGTGTGTGGATGCCGTGCTTCGTCCTTGGAGCCAGCCTCAGAGGTGACGAACGCTGCCTGTCGCTGCTCGCTTGCTTTGAGGCTGTGTTCCAGTGATAATGGTGACAAAGCACAGGATTGATGTAGCCCGAGTCTCCCATGTACTCCCAGAGATATGCTGTGGTTAGGAGGGGCGGGGGTGGAGGTGGAGGCGGAGGTGCTGCACCTCCTCCCTCCATTTCGATTCTCATTAAACCTCCGACACGTTTTACGCTTTGGACTCGCTCTGCTCTCGAGGTTCCCACTTTGCCGTTGGACCTGCACGTCCGTATCAATCCATTCCAGTCTTGTTCCATTCGCTGTCTTCAAATCAATTTTAATTGCTTTTTGTTGAACTACTTCATATTTAATTTCCACAATAAGATGGCACAAAAACACAATCAACAAGAATCTGCCCGTGATGATCATCAGATCTGAATCTTACCTAACAGGACAGCAGTTACTACACACACGCCGCAGGTTTCCCCTGTTCAGCAAACCAGATTGAACCGGAATAAAAGACTCACATTTGAGGCACTAAAGGGAAAGTTTATCCATGTGAATGTTGAAGGAGTGAAGCGGCTCTGTGTCTTTCCCTCAAGGACTCTTTAGAGGCGACGGCACTTCACCGTTCAGCTATGAAATAATCATTCAGCCCTCCTCGCTCGGCTTTTCACTCACAGCAAACACACAGGCTTTCTCCTCCAAGTGTTGTTAGAGCTCTCCGAGGACGGCTCCGATCCAAAAACCGGACCGGAGTCGGTGCTCGTTGAGGACTCGTCTCCGGAAAGCTCAGTGCAAAAAGAAAAGCTGCTGCTTTAACAAAACTTGTGAAGGTCTGACGTTAACAGAACTTTGTGTGGGAGTTGAAACACAGCCACGGCTCTTTTAAAGCATCACAGTGCGACCGTGACTTCGGCGTGGCCCTTTTTATGAAGTTGGCGAGATGCAGATGTGAATACGTTTTTTTTGTTGCTTTATAAAAAACACTCGCGCTGAACCCTGATTGGTTGATTCTACCTCAGCAACACTGTGTTTTCAGCCAGTACAAATTCAATAAACCACTTTCCAGTTGTTATCCTTGGCCAAACAAAGCTAACCTTGATCCTCACTTTATTTTTTTTTGGTTGACAAAGCTCATCACACAAATGTACCCATCTGGTTGGGTTGGAGGGTTAACTAATTAATTAACATTCATTAGTCACACAGCAACATGAGCCATCGCAGTTGTGTTTCTGTCTGCCTGCCTCACCCTCATTTGATCTCCGCTTTGGTCTCCACCAACAGAGGAAAATCCATTTTCACGTTTGCGCGTTTCATTTTGCCTCGTCGATAACGTCTGTTGTTTGAGGCCTGGTTGATGTGAAGCAGACGGTAAACGCTGTGGAGGACACGTGAAAGACGACTCGCTCTCTCTGCAGCCATGTTCTGCTTAACATGGTGCTGGCTTTTCCACCGCTGGGCTTTGGGACCACCTTTTTATTGGCCGGGGCGGGAGGCCGATGATGACGGTCTGCACGGGGCGGAGACCCGTTGGTGGGCACCCATGGGACTGAGGAGGGGGATGGGTGACAGATGGGAGAGCAGGAACACAGAGTCCTTGAGCTGTTCCTGCTGTTTCCTCTCTCACTGTTTGGTTTTTGTTTTGGAAATGATCTCCCTCGCTCTCAGGCTCCTTCACCTTCTCCCTCTCTTTCTGTCTTCATTTTCAGCCCTCCTTCTCTCTCTCCGATCCTTCTTCTACCGCCCACACACACACACACACATCCTTACGTTTCCAAACACTGTGCACAGTCTAATCCACCACTGCACATCGACCTCCTCTGGACTGCTGCCTGATCCCTTCTCACGTTCTGCTCTCGGAAGCGGAGGAACTACTTTAAAACGAGCCCTCGGGCCTCAGCTGACCTGAACGGTCCCTTTAAAGCTGTAATGAGTGAGCGGCGTTCACGGCGGCCGCGGCGCTGCACGAGTCAGGGATTGGACTGATACTGGAGCGTAACCGAGCGGCTTAAGACGCTGTTTTAGACGCACCGGCGGTTGTGGGAGTGAAGAGTTTGTCGCTCCGCCAAATATCTTGGCAGCTACTGAATGGATCGCGGTGAACTCGGGCGCAGATATCCGCGGGTCCGAGAGGATTAATCCCAGAGAGGCCGGCGTTCGCCTGGCTGTGGCGTCCCCACCGGCGGGCTGACATCTGGGGTTCAGAGTGGGGAGTCTGAACAACTTGGAGGGGTCAGGATGTGGGTGAACTTCGGTGACACCCTGTTCGATTTCGACAATTTATACCAGTGTAAAGTTTCTTTGCAGCAAATACAATGTGAGGTCCACGTAGCAGCTTCGGGAGCTTCCAATTCTTCAGTCACATGAAAACAAACACTGCAGATCACGACCGGCAGTAAACTGTATGCGTTCAGATTAAAAGCAAACAAGAAGCTGCTTTGTACAACAGTAAATACTCGAATTCTGGCGAGGAATGAGATATTCATTGCGTCTTCTAATTAAGCGCATTACACTGTGTTTCAGTGTTTTTCCAGCCGTGGCCGCGGCTCGCAGCTCCTCCTCTGGAGCTTTCCTTGTTTTGCTTACCGCTCCCAGACTCCACAGCTGGTGGCGCTTGATGACACCGAGGCTTCTGGGAAACGGCAACTGTCTGGCGTCGCCACGCAGCGACTTTGTCACAATCAGACGAGCTAATTAGCCTTGAGCGTCGAGATCAGTCATGCGGAGGGTTTTTTTTTTTAGGGAGGATGAAGTGGCGTCATTTGTCAAGAGATGTTGCAAAAAAAAAATCTTCATCAGTAAATGATCCCCAGATTTACCTGATCCATGAGCGAGACAGGGGCTGCACTCAAAAACCACAAAGGTTTGATCTCATGTTTCTTTGCTGTCGAACACTGAAGATGACAGAGAATCCAAAAACACTTTTTAACAGGAGTACCATTTAATTGGAGCGTAAGTTGACAAATTTAAACAAAATGAAGTCCAATTCAAGACATATGTCACCGATTATGACTTAATGCATCAGATTGTCAGACTGAGTGAGAGTAAAAAAACTCTAACATCCATTTTTTAGCCCAGTTTTATAGACTTTGCACTATCAGCGCTAATGACAAGCTGAGAATAGGTGGTGATGAGTCTGAGCTCAAAGTGTCAGGTCTGTTTGTTTTTTTTTAATTTGTCGCTGCAGCCTCAAAGTTTTCATTTGAAAAGTTTTTTGGTTTTTTTCCATCCGTTCAGCTTGACCAAAGAAGAATTTCTGGTCCCTGATGGAGATTCACCCTCAGAATCTGCTCAGCTTCTGGGAACAAGATTTGGGAAAAATCTCTTCAAGCTGTTGGCAACAAAGTGAGAAAGAAAGTTTAAAGTCCGGTTCAGCAGTTTTACTGCAGAGGGATTCTTTAAGACAAACTGTGTTACTGCAGGAAAGTATCTTCACAGGGTTCAGCTTTAGGAATGCAAATCAACTTGTTGGATATGAATGATGAAAACCAGACGACTTTGCGTTCCCGCTGCGTTATGTAACGTAAACAGTGTCATCTGGCTCCTGACTGCGCTCCAACAGCCACTTAATGCATATCATGTCACTGCGTATCCTGCACGCTGACACGAGAAGCCCCGGAGATAACGAACGTGACGCAGTGTTATCGTGTCACGCCAACACGCCCGCTTATTAATTAGTGTTCGCCCCTGCCCCGTGCGGCCGGGGCCCGGGGCCCGGGGCTTGTCCCCCGGCCCGTCGCTGCAGCGATTTTCGGACCGCGGCCAAGAACCTCAAGGTCAAACACTGTCTCATCAATTTCACAGCTGAAGCAGATGGCTGCGTCTTTTGAGTTTCTGCCCCGGAGAGCCTGCGAGGCGAGGCCTGGCGGGCCCAGCGCAGATCGGGGGGGTGCAGGCAGTGAAGGTGAAAGTAAGCACGCAGAACTCGGGGGCGGCAGAGAGAGGAGAGCCGGGCGTACATTTCAAATCTTCCCGGTGCGGTCCAGGAGATCCACTTCTCATTAAAATCAATTTCCCCGCCTGGAGTTGGACGTGGGCAGACGGGTCGCGGGGTCGAGGGCGCACCGGGCCACCGCCGCCGGCTCGTTTCCAGCCACTGAGCTGGAAGAGAAGAGCGCTGGCTTCAACGCCTCTGGAGCGAGGAGCTCAACGTGCAGGCTGACACTCCAGATTAGTGTGTCTGAGATAAGGCCTTACAGTACAGAGGATAATACCAGGATTTTAGCGAAGTAACAAAACCCATAAGTGAGATGTGTGAGGAGAATACCTGCGTCTGGCTTCCATCTCCCATCATTATTAACAAAATGTTCCTTTGCAATTTTAAACGCCAGCTTCCAGTTTCCACATCTTCCACCATTTTTACTCTCTTTTTTTTTTTGGTCAACATTTTAAACGTCTGGTTTTACATCCGTGGGCGGCTGCTACAGCGAGGTTGGTGTCAGGGGCAAAGGTCATGGGAGTAAATAACTTGGTGACGGAGGGATCACGGTTACGTCTCCCACATTTTGAGTCGAATCAAATGACGAAATGAATGAATAAAACCTTTGCATTTACATTTTAAACATGAACTGAGTTTACAGCGCAGTGGTAGAAAACGCTTCATCTCATTATCTTTGGAAGTGATCAACCAACAGCCACAACACAACACAAACAAAAGTCAAAGCTGAAACAAAAACAACTATATTTTCACCGGGTGCTGGATCCCTTGTTGGGCGTATCTGACAGGACACACAGGAGATGAGAACAGTCGCCTTTTGTTCTCGGGTCCTGAACCCCTGGACCAGCCAGACGCTTCGCATGAGGATGTAAAACTCGTGCTGGCGACACAAAGGACACAAAGGCGATCAAGAGAATTGCTAATAATTTATCGCAGTGTCTTTTTGTTAGAATCTTGTCCTGGCGGCTCACGTCCTGTTCCCTCTGTTGTCTGACGCTTTTGTCTTTGGTTTGGCGGAGGACGGAGCGTGCCGCTCTCTCGCTGCGTGGCCTCAAAGAGGATTGAAATACAAAGCAATGTCGATGGAGTCATCGAAACCTCAGATGTACAGTACCGCCGTGCGTATCGAATGCCTAGCAACAGCCCAGCAGCCGAGATCCATTATGTGCCATTACCGCAAGTCGCCAAGTGTCACTCGTTAAAAAAAAAATTCTGCCTGACATTAATCACTTTCCCTTCTCTTTCACCGTCGTCACCGAACAACAGGGGCCACCAAAGACATGGGCAAGATGCTGGGTGGGGAGGAGGAGAAGGATCCCGACGCTCAGAAGAAAGAGGAAGAAAGGCAAGAGGCGCTGAGGCAACAGGAGGAGGAGAGGAAGGCCAAATATGCAAGAATGGAGGCGGAGAGAGAAAACATCCGACAGGGCATCAGGGATAAGGTAAGGGATTACGTTCCTGTCTGACTGAAACTTAACTTGTTCGTTTCCTCTGAGCTCCGGCCTGGTGACCAGTTGTGCAGCATCACTGGGTTTGCTTCCCGCAGATTAATCTCAGTTAACACATGCACGAGTCCTCGGTGATTAAATCCCCTTTCCAAAGCGTCAGAGGATATTTTCTGGTCGGACTTTTTTGTCTCAGCAAGACTTCGTGTCTTGTCTTTTGATAAATTCAAGCTCAATATTTAATTAATCTGTAATAAAATGTTAAGTGACGGTATCAAAGCATCTGCAGCTTGCAGTGAAACCCTTACTGCTTGACACTGCTAATATTTAATTGAGTGTGTGAAACTCTGTGAGGGCTTCTTTTTTTTTCAAGCTGAGTTTAAAAGTTGTTCCACTTGTAAAACGTTCCTGGGAGTTTCGGGAAGCGCCGCGCTCCACCGAGTCCCAGCGATTCTTCAGTTTGGTTCTGGAGCAATTGTGACAGAGCAGAGCGGGAGCGAGGGCGATATGACAGCACGTCTTTGGAAAGCGTTTGATTAGAGCGAGTGGAGAAGGGGCTGAGTAAGCGTGACTGCCTTAGCTCCGACTGATGCAAGCCTGTGTTACTGCAGAGAGAGCTGGAGAGACGAATAAAACAGGAGAACAAAGCAGCCACCCATCACATTTCTCCTCTCACAAAGTCAGAACCATTTCAGTGTGTGTTGGAGTAAAGCATAGCAAGCAATGAGGCTGACCACACGGCTATACAAAACTTAAACAAGAGAAACATGCAGCTGACAACAACGAACAACCAGGGGCAAACAGTGGATTCTAGTCATCGCAACAGATAAAATAATGAAATAAAAATTCACCTCGCCTGGTTTTAAAAGGCAAAGATGAAGGGAGCAGCGGTGCAGCGGGTCCCAGAACCGACGTTAGTGACTCTTTTATGAGAATATAAGGATCAGGAAGTAGCATCTTTGAAGAAGAAAGAGGGAGCCGCATGTTGTGAGGACCGTCATCGGTCTTTCATTGTAAACATTCGGCCCGTTATCGTGTATTCTTTTTAATTTTTTATAAAAATCCTTTTCGAGGCTTCACACTGTTGCTGTACTTTCCTCAGGGGCGTTTCTGAGCCGGACAAAAGGACGGTGGAGTCGTGACTGCAGATAAAACTGAGTGAGATGCAGTCTTCAATGAATTACATTGTGTTTCTTCATCGACCTGACCCCCCCAACACACACACACACACACACACACACACATCCCCGCAGCAGAAATGGACACCGTCATTGTCCTGATAGCATTTATTGCCCCCGGATCAGAGGAACGTGCGGCTGCAGCGGCGAGGTCACGGATCATTTTCCACATCGACCGTCGCTCGGCCCGCTGACCCCCCCGCGCTCTGCAAACCTTTTCCCTCGCAGTCCAGCCGGATTGATTTGGACGACACACGCACAGGACGCGCTTCACGTAACGCTGAGCATAAAATCCACAGGCTCAAGGCCGAAACAACAAGATCCTGGTTTCAAGTTGGATTCAGATCGAACATCATCCGCTTTTTACCATAGACGGCTTCATTTTCCGAGATAACCTGTTTTTTTGAGTTAATCCACTGGGGATGTCCCAACAGCTCAGAGCCCATACAGGAGAATAAATAACCTCTTCAAACTTTCCTCCACATCTTCAGCGGAACGAGAAAATAAAAAGGAGGCATTGAGCGGTAAAAAAATCTAAACCTGGCTCCACTGCAACTTTCAAGCAACATCTGGAAATGTTTTTGAGCCACAGTGACGGAGCCAGCAGAGAAGAGAGCCAGTGAAAAAAGCGTTTGATTTTACGAAATCACGCCATAGTAATTTCTCGATCTAATTCCTTTTGTGCCCGTTCGCTGAATATTAAAGAGAAGGGAAAATTGCACAAGATTTTTACAGTCAAGGTGCCGGTGAAAACAGATTTCCCAGCAGCTGTTGTTTGCCTTAATGTTAGAAAATTGCAATTTTGTGCTCTTCCTCCTCGAAAAACACAATTTGATTTAATGGAAGTCTGACTTGGCCCAGGGTCTGTTTTTTTTGTTGTTTTTTTGTAAGAGAATCTGCAGCCTTGTCTCCGACTGCGTCCTCTGCCACGTAACCGGCACATAAAATATCCACCAAGGTCAAAAACGAGCGTTCCCTCGCAAACAAGCAACACATCAGAGTTTCGGTGGTTTTGCACCACATTTAAACAACGCGCTCATTCTACTTACTTATATTTGAAGTGAGGTTGGTAAAAGGAAATAATTTCTTTTAAGGCGCCTCACACCTTCAAATTTCAGGGAAGTTAAATTAGAGGCACGGGAGGAAACCTCGGCAGTCGTACAGGAAATGTCAGACATTCCCTTAACTGCTTAATCAAACGTAATAAGAAAAAGGAATGTGAGCATTAGATTTGTATTGTTCTCATGTCAATGCATCAGGAGCCAGGAGGCGATTATCCTAGCTTAGCATAAACCTCCAGCTTGTTTCTGTGTTCATCACTGATCGGTGATAATTTGAAACCAGAGATTTCATCCTGCTCTTTAAAGGTTTGTTTAAAATGCTTCCCTCCAAAAAAACTAAAATCATAACAGAGATGAGTGACGGTCCCTCCCGACTCATTTTTTTTTTCCTTTTTCCTTCTGTCCCGCACAGTACGGCATCAAGAAGAAGGAGGAGAAGGAGGCCGAGGCCGCGGCTGCCATGGAGCAGGCCTCCGAGGGCAGCCTGACCCGCCCCAAGAAGGCGGTGCCCACCGGCTGCGGCGACGAGGAGGAGGAGGAGAGCATCGTGGACACGGTCATGAAGTTCATCCCGGCCCCGCTCATGGATATGTTCAATAAAAAGTAATCACAAACACGTTCATCTGACCGATGCCGTACCGCCCGACCCCTCCCCCGCCCGCCCCCAAACCTGCAGTCACACCTTACTCCACCCTCCCCGCCCCCTTAAGCCCGACTTCTAAGCGCGCTGGAGTCCTGCAACCCGTCATCACTTTGCCGTTGAGTAAAACCAGCTGATCTCTAAACGGTGGCGCTTACTTTTTAAAAAAAAAAATTAAAAATCTGATGGAAAAGTAGGTAACACCCACACAGATCCGGTTTCCTCACTTCATGGCAAACTGATGCCACGTTGGCGAAAACTCCAGCGCTTAGAAAAAAAAAAAACATCGCTCATCCTCCACCCTTTTTGTTTGTAAATAGACTCGGGTTATAAAATAATAATAATATTAATAATAATACTAATAATAATAAAGGAGAACTATATAAGAGTGAAATATGACATATAACAAGATGACTAAGAGTATAAGCCATATTTTTAACTTTTAGAAATTATCCAAATCATATCAGAAATTTGATTAAATTTTCCTGTTATGTTCTTGCTAATCTTTGATACATGCGGTGTATATAAATACGTGCATTTCTATTGGTTGTCCGTTGTGAGGATTCGCCATCACATACACTGTCCCTCATGTTCTCATTGGTTCACTGTGAATGTGTAAAATGAGCAGCGGTAAAGTCAGAATAACAGCATCTGTAAAAACGGAAAAGCGAAGGAGTTAATCTTTTTTTCTTTTTTTTGGTTTGTTTGCTTTTGTTTTGATGACTTTTTTTTTTTAAAGCATGCAGTAAACTTTGGTGAAGTGACGTAACACATGTGGATAAATACCATTTGTTATTTGTTGCTACGAAGCGAAATACATTGATATTTGAGGCAATAACTGGTTTTCCATTTTTATTTGAGCGACATCTCTGTCCACCATGTACAGTAGGTGACTTTGTGTCTGAAATGTTCTTCCATGGGGGGGAAACTATAAATGTTCTCCATGCCTAGAGTTTGTCTTGAATCAGAAATCTTTCTATTAATTCACTCGCTCTACATGTTTGTGGTTTAAAAATTCAGCTTTTGCAAGTTGGATGAAGCTAGCTGACTTTGGTTTGTGATAACATCTTTGTTCTTTTAAATTTAATTTAAGTTTTGGTTTTTTTTGAAAAAAAAAAGAAACTTCACAAACACAACTATGTTGTGAACACACTATATGTGAACAGACAGTGACAATAGTGCAATATATCGTTCGAAATGAAGTTGTCCTGTGTCCGTTGGTTTAACTGATGGGAGCGAAAGTCCCGAATCAGCAATAACAGACAATCTTCATTGTTTGTGTGTTTAAAACTTAACTCTTTAATGTGTTAGTCGATGTTTAAGACGCAGACGTGTCCGCGTGGCGACAGCGAAGCGTCGGTAGGTCGGAAGTGTTTGATTAGAAATGAAGAGAAATGGCGGGACGATTTGATTCACGTCGTTAAAATAAAACAACGAGCGTTCGGTTGAGCACAAACCAGACGTGTGTTCGCGGTCACAAACCAAAATGTTTACCCGTCCTGCAGAGTCCAGCCGACCCCGCGGGAAAATGAGTGGAAATGCACAAAACGTTTAAAGGGAGGGGGTCATAAGAGGATCAAATCAAGTCTTTCCCCATATGCCTTGTTTTTTCTTTCTTCCCTTCATTCCACAGTGTGAAAACATTCCAGATATTTCAGACATTCCACCAGACTCGTGCTGGTAAACGTGGATATTTACAGTACAGGCGTCAGTCAAAGCCGCGAAGAGTTTCGCATTTCGACGTCGAAAACCGCCGCCGGAGCGAAATCGAACGTAGCTGCACGAAGATCGGTCCATGTAACGGTGGAGAGTTATTTTAGTGTGCAAAGATCCCACATTAGAGCAAAGCATACATGTGCAGTTAGCGGTTAAATCGTGTGCCGTTAGAAAACGTCTTTGTGATCCGCGCCTCATTAAAGTTTTCTGAACCAACTATTTCGCCACACGGCCACTGTTTTTATTAAGCTGCGCTGATAAAACCCAACTTGTGCGTCGCTGTGGCATAGACGAGGGGAAACGTAGCTTCCATTAGCACTTTGTGAGCTCTGTGATCATGCTGAATATATATATGTGTGTTTAAAAAAAAAAAAAAGGTGTGATGAGGTCACCTGTAGAGCACATTTATCCAACTTCCTGTGATTTTGATGAACTTGTGAACTGCCTTCGCCCGCCTCTGTTTGATCAGTAGTCCCAGATCCATCCACCAAGCATTTCCCAGTCAGACCAAAGAATAGTGCTGGTAGAAGTAGACGTAGACAAGAGGTCTCATTCTGGTTTAGTTGCTGCATATCTTATTTATTTTGAAGTTCTCAGGTAATCTAGCTTTAGTTTGAATAGACGTTTCAGCCGCAACCAGGTTCTTTCATTGCCACGGGCCAACCGAGCCTGGACCAACTTTAATTTACAAGTGACGTGTCTCTTGTTTGGCCCAAGAATCTTCTAGAAAGCTACAATTACTGCCCCTGTATAGGAATTTCCCAGCAAATATCATCATCAGTGCGTGCAATCCTGTGGGGTCGCCGGGGAGTCCTTTCCAACAAACCGGCGCACCCAGATCACCGCTCCCATCTCGCTCCGTGAAAACCCATTCACCGTCATCGCCGTAAATGCCGACCGATTGCGCTGAGAAATGGCACCACTGCCCAAACGAACTGCCCAAGTCATGCGTAATCGATATTTCGCCGTCCGGTAGAACTTCGGTTTGAAGTCGCTCATACAGCCATTAATATGATATATAGAAAAAACTGCCTGAAAAATATGCCACTTAAAAAAAAAACAACTACTCCTTCGATGTGACTTGAATGTATCTGTCTGATGTTTCTCTCCTTGCATCTGTCTTTCTCTGTTGCCTACATGTTGAGAAGATGCTTACTTACTCTGGTGTAGTATTTCTTTGTCCGTGGCCGGTCCTGTTTCTGTCCTCTGGTGGTTGGTAGTTTGAAAAAAAAAAAAAAAAAAAAAAATAATATTTTTTTTTTCTCGATTTTTTTTTTTTTTTTTTTTTTGGTGCATTATTTTGTACTGCAAAATCTTCTCGCCTTTCTCCCTCCTCCTCTCTCTCTCCCTATTTGTTGACAAATTGTATGCATGCTTATGGTGTGCGATGTAGGCCAGGTTGTTGATATACTCGTTTTGTGTCCTCTCTGTGTTTCAAAGCTCCACCTGTTAGCCTCACTGCATGCCATTTTAGACCGATTACTTCAGTCTGTAACCTTTCCCTGCAAAAATGGAATCACCACACACTCTGAGAATAAAGTGATTTCATATAATTTTTTCATCGTCTTGTGTTTCTGCATTCGGCGTTTGGCTGCTGCTCCTTCTTGTGTGTAAAATAAAAAAAAAAAAATTTTAAAAATAAAAATGGACGTGCAGTGTAATCTCCGGTCACGGGAGGCGAGATCACTCCTGACGTTTGCCGTCGTGTCCCATTGCATGGCAAAGACCTTCGATGTAAATCACATGTTACTGTTTCTGTCTTTCATCTCAACATGGCTGTTGTGCATTTCTTTTCTTTTCTTACGTTTTTTTTTTTTTTCTCAGAAGGAACATCTATTCAATAAAAGCAAAAAGGGCTGAAACAGAACGAACTGTGTCGTCCACATCCTGATTGGAGAGTTTGTCAAAAAAAGCAGAGGCCTGACCTTGCGGTCGCGAGCGCCACGGCGAAGGACATCAAAGTGATGCAAATAGCATCAGCGTGTTTGTCGTAAGTGGGCCTGTGATAGGGGCGTCAGAAAAAAACCTCTCACATCAAACAAATCCACTGAAAAGATAATGGAGGAACGCCAGGCGAGGATTAGGGACGACACCGACTTCTGAGCTGGATTTTAATTCCAGTGCGAGAAGGAGGCCGACATTTGAAAACGAAACTAATTGATTATGACGCTTAGACATTTTTTTTTTGGGGTGGGGGGATTTATTTATTTGTCGGAGTTTTACGGGGTTTGAATTTGAAGCAGAAGGTTGATCACCTGTCAGCGTGCACCATGCAAACCTGCCGTTCGCTGCGTTTCCCTGCCACACATACGTTTTAAAGGTTTGCTGTCGTGTTGTTCTTATCTGCAGCGTCTTCTGTAAAAAAAACAAAACAGAAAAGCAAATAAATAATTAAGGAACACATTAATTTATTTTACGGTTCAGCTGGTACATAAACAAGTATTTTCGCCCGCCTGAGACATCAGACATCTTGGTTGTACGCTGTCATGCTTCAAAAGGCACGTGTGGTTCGCCGAGTGGCAGGAGAAAACAAAATCTTCCTCAGTCTGTTGCAGCAGATGTTGAGTTATTTATGCTCTGTCAGTTCCTCAGCCCCTCTCCCCCCAAACACCACAGACAGGTTCTTTATTATTAGATTGCTACCTGCTGTGGAGGTAACAGAATGAAATTTAACTTCTGGAATATAACCTCCATGCTTCACTTAAATGAAAAGCTGTAAATCTCTCCCTCTGACTTCTACTGGGCCACAAATGAAGCTATAAACAACATGTGAAGATGACCCTTGAAGTCATCATTCCTTCACTATACATGGATCGTAGCTTCAGTAGGATGAAGGTTGGGTTAAAGGCAGCATCGATCGTCAGAGAAGAGGTGAAGGTCTCCAGCAATAAAACTTCTCAGCCTTGAACGTCTCCATGTTAATTGCACATATACATTTAGATTGAGTTTGCAGCGGACTGCCTGAGGTTGGAGGTCTGGTGAAAGACCTTCACCCACTGGTCTAACCACACCGTGTGGGGTGCGTTGTCAGGATACATGAATTGAATATTCTGACTTTCATTTCCTAAGCACTCCAAAAACCATGTTCCCTTCCCATAATGCCGATCGATAGCAGCTGCCTGAATACGTCTACTTTAAATAGATTAAGGGATCCTTTAGTAGGACCAAGATAAGATGTCAGCTCTTTGCCTGAGAAAGCCACGTCTACCTTATCAGCACATTCTCCTTCACTCCACCAGATTGAGACGGCTGCCGTCTTTTCATCCAGCTCGCTCGTGTGTCGTTACATTCACGCGGCCGTTCCTCCGGTGGCCCCTCCATAATGACTTCATAATGGCTTCTCGCTCAGGTTGCAGCAGAGCCTCTGAAGTCCTCGCCGCGCGGCAGCTGCTCCTCCACTTCAGCCTTTTTGAGCACACACAAGGGTCTTGGCTCCTCCTCTGCAATAAAAGGTCCACGAGCCTCCCTGCAGGAAATGGAGGTATAAATCAATTCCATTAGCATTCATGCTCCGAGGTCGCCTTTTCAGACCGGGCTGCCTCTGTGCTCTCTGAGCGGGGGAGCCTCGGCTCTATTGGCCTCCTGTAGACACGCTGCAGTCAATGTCAATTAACCGCTCTCCGCTGGGCAGCGAGCCCATGCACCGCCGGAGCTCAGCGAGCTCGAGTCTGGAAAAGGATTTCTGTTTTGTTTTATTTGATTTACCTTTTTTTTTCATTATTTGGAGGATGGATGAAGATTTTCATGTATGAAAACACATCCTGCGTGATTGCAAATGTGATGTAAGGTCGTCTTGGTATCATCCAAGTCTGTGGAGGCAGAACTGAACCTTAACGGTTCACAGTGAAACGAGCGAGGACGAACCGTAGCGTTCCTGGATTAGGACTGAGTAAGTACAGTTTGTAGCGCTGAGCTCGCTGGCCACACCATTCAAACACAGTGATGATTCTGCAAATCCCTGGATTATATTCCAGTATTTATATACTGGAAACGGCTCGGCATGGTTTATTTCTGATGACTCGCAGGGCTCAAGTGACAACAGCAGGATAATCGAAGAGTTTCCACGTCAGCAGACGGATTCTATAATGTCAGTTCTACACATGAGGTAACATAAACCACTGTAAGATAATGGCCGCAACAGACCAAATCAGGCAGCGACAGAAAAACCCAATGATTTTTTTTTTCTTTTATAGATTTATGATGAAGTTGCCGCT
Source organism: Psettodes erumei (assembly GCA_016785225.1). NCBI lineage: Eukaryota > Metazoa > Chordata > Actinopteri > Pleuronectiformes > Psettodidae > Psettodes > Psettodes erumei. Next base: position 125,183 of record JAFBJZ010000777.1, on the reverse strand, counting down.
CCTTGGCGTTTGTTTTAAATGTGAACGGCTAAAAATGACCTGCACTTCACCCTTCATGGGCGGTGAAGCTGGTCTCATCATAGTCTGCTCATAAAGGCGACAAAAACCAGCCCCGTATCCAGTTACAGCATCTTAAAGTCGGTTTACAGCTGTAGATGGAGTCATGAGCAGCAGTGCTGAGTTTCCATACTGCAGGAATAATGCACAGACACAACCAGCCGCCCTGTAACAGCTTTGTTTGTGTCCTCAGCCAGACACACAAATGCTCCAAACACATTTGCATACAGATTCCCCTCTTCCTTTGCATATTTTTTATCGTATGCAAATGCATGCTTGAGTGGTTTTTAATCTGTTAGCCTGGTAGTCTGCTGACACCGCGCTGCCTCCCCCCCCTCAGCCCTGGATGCCGGGGGACCTCGATAGGTATCGCAGCATCCCGAAGAGACTCTGACTGACAAGGCCATTGACAGCGGCCGCGGTGGCCCGTCGAAGCCATAATGGGCCCGTTTAATGAACAAAGCAGCACAGAGATCTTCTCCACGCCGTATCGGCGTCAGGACGCCGCCAGCTGCTTTCCCATCCACCTCAGCGGCAAGAGGTCTGACGTATTATAAGCCATTTAATTTCGGCTGCAGGATCTCTGAGGGGACGTTCCTCCATTTCACTGTGTTAAAAGGAGCGGACAAATGGGCTGAAAGGGATTTCGGAAAAAAAAAAAAAAAAAGTTCAGTAAAGGAGCACTCCTGACCTCAATTAGTGAGCATTTCTCCTCTGAGTCTGAAGCGCTACCTGGCTCACGATGATGTTAAGTCTTTGCCACACAACCTCCAAACTGTCTAATCCAGTGTAAAGGCCTGCACTATATATATATATATATATAAAACCTCCATAAATAGAAGACACTGCATGTTCCTCCATAAGGACTTTAGGGGAGTAAACAGGATGTTTTGCTCTGTCTATAAATACTGCTGTGCTTCAATGACGTCTCCTTTGGGGGAGGTTGCTGCTTCTCCTCCCTGCAAAAAAAAAAAAAAAAAGACATCATCTCACATTTCATCAGCCAGAGCTCTCGCTGTGAGACCAGCTGCAGTGCAGATCCAACTAATATGGCTCAGCTCGTTTGTTTGTGCTGATCCGCTTCAGTGTTTGGTAAAACTGCTCCACTGCGTTTCTCTTGGTTTCTGTCTTCATGTATTCAGGTCGGACTCTTTTTCATATTGAAAGACTTTTCCCTTCATTTTGAACTTTTGCAAAGTTTGCATTGATTTACTGACGCTTCCTCAGCGACCTTTCACTGAAGATGAAATATGAAGATTCGGGGAAAAGTATTTCACAGCCGACCCAACCCTGTGGTCTGGGACACATTTCCATCCGTCCTGGCACAGGTTGGGCCAAATCACAAGCATTTATCGAAAAATGCGGCAGGTTTGATTGGATGACTGACAGCGGAGCATCGCCTGAAGCATTTTCATTAACAACGGAGACGGCTGCAGGCCAACAAACCTGCAGTCTGCAAGCAGAGACAGAAGATCTCCGCAGGACGTTCCTTCCTACATCTTGCTGTTTCGCTCATCGCCCCTCCTTAAATTAAACTGCACCCTACAGGATGCGTTCATAACCAGTCTGCAGAACAGCACAGCGGGTTTGCTTTGAGTCTTATTACTTTACAAACACGACGCACTAAAGATCGCAGCGCGCTGGACTAAACCTGCAGCCGCACTAAGTGCTCCATTGGATTAAGCTCTGCTGAGCTGCAAAATTGAACTGCCAGTCGTCTAAGGAAATTTGATAACGGAGGGTAATGCTCTGAGTCTGACATCTGAATTTTGACTCAGCCTTGGCAGAGAGTGGCGTGAAGTAAATCACGCTCTCCGTGTCGCATTTTATTTATAGAGCCACAATATCATAAATCACAAATTTGCCTTGAAGCGGCTGAGCAATCTGCACAGCGTTACGTCGTCCTCTGTCCTCAGACTTTGGAGAAGGACCGTCCCCTACACACACACACACACACACACACACACACACACACACACACTAAAGAAGCTAAAACTGGTGCAATGTGTTAAAAGTCTAGCTACAAGTTTCTGAGCCATTTGAAGCAGGACAGAAAAGGAGACAAAGGCTTGAATTAGTGTCTCAGCGTCCGCCATCGACACGGTTGTCAAGGGTTACCACTGCTTGTTTTTGTGGTGTCTTCAGGGGTGCAGGCCAATAACAGTTTTATCTGAGTTTAGGAGCAGGGGAACACGAGCGCGCCCCTAATTTGATCATTTCAGATGGATCGTCAGCTATTACAGGGAGTTACAGGTTATCAAAGGCGCCGGCCACGAAGTAAAGAGGGGAAACTGTACTGGTTCCCAGTGGAAACGCTGCGATATCTTATTACCAAAATGTTTGATGAAGCATCTGGGAGCCCTCAGCCCAACTTTCCCTTGTCTTGTCTCTCGGTCCGCCCACATTTCCTCTCATCCAGGCCTCAGTTGTGACCGTTTGATCAATCCAGAAAACCAATTATACGAAGCAGGCGGCCTAATTGTCTCAAATTTAATTTAAGACAGTAATTTGTTCCACAGTCAAGAGATGGGCTGAGATTTATGCAGGAGGGAGGGGGCCCTTGTCCTGCTTCAACCAAGCGGCAGCTTTGAAATTGAAATGCCGGGCTCTGGTGTGAGGGGAAGCGCTGGGCAACTTGTGAAGTCAGGGGCTTGAACAGAAGGTCATTTCATTCGGGCTCCTCGTCGATGCTTGATGTTCTGAGAGAAGCGTGCGCTTAAAATGCAGATTCCTGATTAATTTCGTACCACAGCTTTACCTTAAATGGTTAAACCCCGCTGATTTTCAACATTCAGCTACAGTGCTTCATTTGTATGCTGCCGGGCAGCTGGGTATCGATGAGCGTCTTCAAAGTCCACAGAACGGCGACAAAAGAGATACCTGCTTTTCAATGCACGGCACATCTGCAGAAAAGCTCTGCTTCAAGTTGAAAAAAAAAACATTATATGGATCATTAAAAAGTTATAATACACATGTTTTGTAATAACCTAAATCTGAAGCAGGAAAAGACACGTCTCATTTTAAACTAGGCCAGTCTCTTAGCCAATGCTCTTTAACTGGTGGAAGAGATGTGGTGCTGATGTTCAGGAGGATTTTCCAGAATTACAAGCTTCATTTTTTTTTCTGACGGGGAAATCGACGGAGCTGAGGAAATGGAGATAACGCGGGTCTCAAACGGACGCCGTCCACATGGGGACGAGGCGCTGCAGTCAACAACACATCACACATTTTACGGCCCAATGAAGGCGACAAAAATTAAAAGTCAATGTAGAGCAGTGGTGGCAACACGGCTTTTTATGAAACACATTCAAACATGCGAGTGTCACCAGGTGAGGACAAGAACTTGTGGCGATTGCGATCCTCACAGTTTGGATCGGGCCTGAAATAGAAACAAGAGAGGTCGGGGTCCAGAAACCGTATCGATTCATTAAGTGAGCTGCCATGCAACACGTGAGCCCGGTATATATAGATATATACAAAGGGGAAGTCAGGAAAGCCATGCTCCACTTGCTTTACTGTCAACAAAATGGTGGAAAGAATTGGTGTGAGGGGTTGTAATTGGGATGTGGAGAACAGGGAGAACATGGCACCTCAGCACTTAGCGGTCCCCATGAAAACCCGCTGGGACACGTCGGATTACGCCTAAAGAAGTCGGGAATTACAGATTCATGCAATCGCACAAATTCAGCCAGTCCCTGTCTCAATTAACTTAACACTGCATTTCAACAAGAAAATGTTAAATTGGAAGAAGGTTTGCTAATTGCTAATTCCTTTTACTTCCATATTCTGCAAGCAGGAAAGTCTTGTGGAGACAGAATTCACAAAAAAACACCATTACCACCATTAGCTGTCTGCAGCTAACTTGTGCATAGACAATAATAAGCTTGTTAATAATTCATCGTCATTAAGGTTTTTCAAACGGCCTCAGCAGGCAACAGATGCTAACGCTTAAAGTGTTTCAGGTTTAACTTTAATCTGAGACGCTCTCAGGAAGAAGCTGCTGCTGTAATCTTAGATTACGACTGCTGGGCTTGTCTGTCGCCTCCAGAGAAAGATGGCAACGTGACCCCACGAACACACACCGAGCAAACACACAAAGAAGCCGGCGCAGGCTCCAAGAGGAAGCGCTGACTTTTATAATAGCCGCTGCAAATGGGCCTTATTTCCCCCAGGTGTCACAGAGAGAAAACACAATACTTTCCCTTGTACAGAAGCAGTGTTGAATGCCCCCGCAAGTGTTTGTCTCTTTAGCGCCCAGCTTTCTTTTAATTGGATTTCTTTGAAAGTTCAGATTAACCTGCAGGGGGGGGGTGTGTCTCCGCTTGTTGTGGCCTGACACCAAGTTTCAACCAGCCTGATTAAATCGCACCGTGTTTCTCGGGGCTGCTATTCATCATGTCTGGACCTGCCTGTGATTGATTCTCGCTTCGCAAACAGGAAGTGTTGAGTGTGTGTGTGTGTGTGTGTGTGTGTGTGTGTGTGTGTGTGTTGGGGGTGTGTGTCCCAGGAGCTGTATACATATATGCAAGCTGCAAATATATGAAATGTATATTTAAAAAACAGTAGCATTTGCAAATAATGATCCAAAATCATTTAGTTTTGTTTAACAGCAGAACAAAGTAAATATATATATATTTTTTATTAGAACTAAAATAAGATCCCTTAATTACCCTGCTCATTTAAATCTCATTTGGCACTTGCTTAACACCAGTATCTTTCCACAACGGCCTTATAAATATTCAGTTCATCCATAATTATCTTGATTATAATCAAGTGTTTAGCAGTCATGTGTGATTAAATGCTGCGGGGGTCACAGGGTCCATCCTTATTTACAATGAACCTACAGAAACTTAAAGTTACTGAATAAATCATTGAATTCAGTAACTGGTCTCGGCTCCTTCCTCATTTCACATGGTTAAAATCCTGTTTACAGGTCGCAGCAGACTGACAAACACATGATCTGCTGCTCAACTGATATTTAACTTTATTTTTCTGAGCAACATCTAGACTGTCAGATTGTTTCTTTGCGATTACGGTGCACTTCCTTATTAAATTCTTCTTCCTATGAATTAAGAAGTCGCTGTTGTGTGTGCAGACAAACGTGCTGTAAATTACAAGTCTCTCCTTCACACCAGCGCTGGAGCTTAAGTACAAGTGTGTTTGGCCTGTGGCCTGGAGCAAAAAGGCAGCAGAGAGCAGAGCCCTGGCCTCTGCAGGGACCCGTGGAGTGAGAGGATCCTGAAACATTCATGTGGAAGTCACACCGGCGCTGCCCGGCTCCCCGGTCCACCTCCAGCCAACGCTGACGCCGTGCAGACCTGCCGGAGCGCCGCGCGACACCGCCATGCTGAATGAGCCACAGCCACGTATTTACTATTTATCCTGTTATTATAAGAAGGTGAAGGTGGATGTTCTGCACGGAAATGAAATTAGCAGCTCATCCTGCAGAACACTGCTCGTTCTAATTTCTGACAGCTGAGCAGAGAGGGTTGCTAACTGCGGTTGCGTTGGTGTGTCCCGCTGTAGTTTGCCAAGGACGCACAAATAACAAGATTTACAGTGAAAGATCCCCGGCGAGGACGCTGAGTCCAGCTGTGACAAAACTGTGACAGCGCACGGAGCAGATCTCATTAAATTTCTATCACAGACCCTTAAGATGTCTGTTCCCACCCCCATGATGTGTGACAGCTGCCAAGGATTGTGCTTTTTTTTATATCTCCTCGCACGCCAATTGAAGAATTATCACCGTGCAAAGAAGGAGGAAACTGACACGTTCATCTAAAGTGGGGAAGTGACTTTCAAAGAGGAAACTGGGCAAAAGACGAGACAGTTCATTTTGACCGGACTTGTCTTTGCACTGATGTTTAATAAACATATAAATACCAAAGATAATCGCTGAGAATGAGCTTTTGAAAAATAGCAGGGACCATAACAAGCAAATACACAGGAAACCTTTTTTTTTTGTCCAAGACAACAAGATGATCTTTATGTGAAAGCGTGGAAGAGATAAGTCTGGGTTTCTGCCCGGTAACAGCACGCACAGTAACATCCCACAGGTTTTTCTTCCACCTGGAAAGACTAAAATTAGTTATCTGATCCGTTCCCTTTTTCCAATTTGCTTCCCTGTGAAATCAAATACGCTGCAAACAGCTTCACTTATCAAGTCCAGTTTGTGTGTAATTACATCCTCAACATGTTTAGTTTTTGTGTATTCCTTCTAGAAAACACATTTCTGCACAGCACTGCAGCTTTTTGATGACTTCTTTTCATTCGACACGTTTTTTGGTAAGGTTTGGTTGATTCTATAATAACCCATGTACTTTGATTATTTCTGTGGAATTATAAATCAATGTGTTATTGATGCCAGGTTTATATCAGCACTTTGAATACCAGGTTAGAAAGATCATTACGTTCGTTTCTCCACACACCACGTCAGATAAATTCTTACACTTCTTAATAACACACGAGCAGAGCAGTTATAATGGCATCAGTTGGTGCTGAATGCTTAAAGCCATTACGATTATACCCATATTACTGAATGACTGAATGGAAGGACCCATATTATGAAAAATATATATATTGACGTTATATTTCCGGAAGCAAGGAAATGCTGGTTCCAGCTTCAGAGTTAAGGAGATTTCAGTTCCCACGAAAAAAAAAAATTAGTATTAATAAAAAAAGGCATGAAACCAAGAGAAGAATATTTTGAATAAAGTGATATATCTTTCTTCACATCTCCTCCAGAGCAGCCGGCAGCAGACTGAGGGGCGTTTCCCGACTGGGCGTGACAGCTTGTGATTAGTGTCGCTTTTTCTGGGTCTTCAAATCTGTTTTTTGGGTTTTGTTTTTGTCCCTGATCCACCATCTGAACCGAGCGCCCCTGCCAAAACCTTTTCTTTTTTTTAAAAAAAGATTTTCGCATGCTTCTGTGTTCTGAGATCAAAACGCTGAGCAGACCTGGCATCAAAGCTTCGTCTGCGGAGCCGAGAGAGAGCGAGCTGGTTAATATCTAATGTTATGAAGCTTAATGCGCGGCACCAGCACCGGCAGGCAGAGGGGAGGTGCTCCACCGCACCGGCAGACATGTTGGCCTACTTCTCCTTCATTTCCCGCAGGAAGGATGTGAAATAAATTATTTAGCAGACCACTGGAGTGGTTTGAGAGGGCACACGAGCTGCTGTCGATGAAGGGGGGAAAAAAATGCACCGCACCCTGTGACCGCTCGTCACCCAGAAACGTCCATGCAGAGGTGGAGTGCCGAGGATTTCTTAAACCCCAGCATGACGGATCGCTGCAGCGCGGCTCGCGACCCGCCCGTTGACCGACGCGGGCCGCCGCTCTCGCATCGACCGGCCTCCTTCAGAACGACGGTACGACGCTGAGGCTGCGATCAAGAAAATCCAGAAAACTGTGAGTTTCATCCTTTGAAGAAGAAATTCTGTTCAAACCTTATGCCAATAATAGGCCGGGAGGAAGCGTCGCTGCAAAAGGTGTGGAGGATAAGACAGAATGTGAAATGACGCGGTGAAGCTCGACTGTCGAGTTAAAAAAGAAGCGAACTTACGTCGAGATGAACGGAAAATTCATGTTTTTGTTGTAAACTCACAGGAAATAATGGAGAGTAAAACGTTCATACACATTTTCACGAGGCTGCTGAAAACCGTCATTAGCCGAACATAAGAAAAAAAAAAGTTCTTTTAATTAAGATCTTATCATTTGATCAGTGACTGAGAAAATAAGATTTGAGAGAATTCGTGATGAGACAGATAGAAGCACGACTGTGGATCCGCCCACTCAACTCTCCCAAACCTTTTCTTCAGCTCCACATCCCATAAAAAACGAAGGGCCGACATCACACTCAGAGACAGTTTTGGGTGACGGTGACGATATTGAATTTTCAATTATTCATTTGAATCATAACGGGATAATGAAGGGGAGGGAAATTAATGATAAGGGCCACCTTTAGCTCAGAGTATCAATTTGTTCCCATGCATAATTTAATCGATTCCCTGTGGAGCGCACTCGTCCAAACACGGGCAGGGAGAGATGATTGAGAGGAAAATGGGAAATTAATGTACCAAAGCTCTTAAAATACATGTTGTCTCATTGTGGATGGGTCCCTGAGGCGGGTGCGTAACATTTTGTCTTCCTCCTCTTTTATAAAAGACACTCGTGCCGGCTGAGCGGCAGAGACGGGGTGAAGTCGCTGTTTTTACGCCGCAGGTCTCACGTGAAAACTGGATTCAGGTTGTAAAAACATCATGACGCCTCCAACGATAAACATGTGGTCAGTTAATGCCAAGAAACGATAATGGTCGTGCTCAGAAATAAACAATACAGGAAACAGGAAACTGGGGACGGGTCAGGGCTGCTGGTTTTGTCGTGTCTCCTTGAAGATCTCGCACGTCACACCTCAAGACACCTTCTGCTAACGCGATGATTATTCTTTCTTCCTTTTCTGGCTGTTTTTATTTTTTTTTGTCCTGGCGTCCAATTAAGCAACGATTTATACCGTGTCACCTTTACTCATAAGGAGGGACCTGAAAAGTAATTAATTTCAGTTGGCAACAGCAGCCTTCCATGAATAATTAAAAGCTTTGTAAATATCGAGGGGAGAAATTCTCATTAGCTTCCACCCAGTTGGCGGGATTCGGTCAGGAGGGTGTTTGTGGTCGTCCAGCTCGGTGCCGTTTGGAGCAGCACCCTGAAATCAGTCACGCTCAGTACAGCAGCAGATCTTCAGTTGAAGGAGGGAGGTGAAGTGAATCGAGGAGAAGCTCATCAATTCACCACCGCGCTCCGCAAAAAAAGACGCACGGCTGAAAAACTTTCAAACTTCCTGACGTTCAACCCTTCGCGTTCCCCAAAAAAGCTGCCGGTGAACTCTGCCGACCCCGACTTCCTCCTGCGTGGTTACAGATAACGGCGAAAGGTCGCCTGAGAAGTCGGTGCTCATCATCTGCCGATGAGGTAAAGGTTAATAAACGTACCGGGGAGGTGGAGCTGGCTCTCCTGGGCCCTCTGTTTTTGCAATTACGCACTTTCACTCTCCGAGAGACGCCGTTCCGACTTCCATTGTCTTTTCATTGCCTTTCAAGTGCCCAATTAGTTGCGTGACGCTTGATGCGGGTGGCGCGGCGGTACCGCGAGGGCTAATTTATTTGAAGCAGACCTGCGCTGCTGACTGACACCCGCGGCCATGGATGACAACCCCAGTTAATTGCATATTTGGACGACTGGAGTTGGGGAAGAGGTTGCGCCTTCAGAAGAGGTGAGGTTCCTGAGGTGTGGACCTGGGCCACCTTACCGAAGGCGGCTTTTTTTTTTTTTAAGTAGGGTGGCAGATATTAATTCTGACACGAGTCAGGTCCAAATCTAACATTTAACACCAACGCAGAATGTGGCGTCATTCAAGAACGATAACATTTTAAGTTTCCAGTCCGTAGGAGCGCCTTAAATTCACCACTACATATTGTAATTGCATGTTGTGCAGCAGCTTGAGCTGTGCATGATGGGTAATGTGAGCTCCTGCCTCCAGGAGAGGGGAGGGTTGCTGAGGCAGGTGGTCCTCACACCCCAGGACGTCTCAGAACTCTTTTCGCCTCCACAGTTTTTTCCTGAATGCCTAATTGGCGTCGCCTCCAGGATAAACCTTTTTTTTTCTTGGTTGCCTCTTCTTTGTCTTTCCATCAAAATGCCATGGAAAGGAAAGAGGGGAAACGAGCGTATGTAGATATGAAGAAAGTAATGAGGCGATAAAACAGATAAATCAGAATTAGCTGTGGTGGGTTCCAGCCGAGCGCGCTGGGAAACTTTCACCGCCACTCGTGGGTTTTTGAGGGTTTTCACTTTTGTTTTCCTTGGGTGTAAACTATCATCAGGCGGCGACAATGGCCAAAAAAAAAGGGAGCTGACTGTTTGTACGCTGATGACAACACATGACAGGATGTGTCAGCAATGAAGGTTTGCCAGGTGCCTGCTGACGGAAGCGACCGGGCGCTCGGCGGTCGAGCCGGGCCGTCGACTGAACAGCTGCGGAAACTCCACGGTCGAGCAGCTGGATTCTCTTCTCGCTGCTCCGGCACTTTAGGACAGCTGCTGCTCCAACCGCCAACGGCTCGGCCCCCGAGGCAAAGGCTCTGCAACCTTTCCAGCTCGGGAGGCAAATGGGAATTGTAGTCTCCTGCCCTCAGGCTCAGAGGCAGGAACAAGAAGAGTATGACTTCAGCTTTGATTAGGAATTGCCTGCAAACGCGTTTTCAGGTCCAGTGCACATTGTGCTGAAACGCTCTATACTTCACTTTTTCTTTAAGACATTACAAGAGAGGAAACATGGACGGGGAGGACTGCATCACCCACGAGCTTCTGCAGCTCAGCGGTTAATCTTTTTTTAATATGTGGTCATCTGAATATGGATATCTGGCATCTCGTTGGGACAGCGGATGATACGACTCACCTCCACTCGAAGGGATTTGGCTGAACTCGTGTGTTGTCGTGTCATTGCTCTGGACTCCAGGCTACATGAAGGCTATTGAATCTTCCCCGTGCCTTTGTCCTCATCCGGCCAATTTAGCACCGCGGCCGCAGTGTTGGCGTGAAGAGCGTCTGGAGGCGCGCTCCTCGCCGAATCGATTCACGAGCCCCCCCACCTCTCCGCTCTCGCCCAGCTGTCGGGAGGAGCGAGACAGAAATGATGGAAATTAGCCGTTTTTTTTCACCCCCATTCTCACTCTATAATCTTCAGGAGCTATTTTCACGCCTGCAGGGGCTGAGCACGTCGTACGAGGGTCGACTTTGGAATACAAGATGGGAAACAGCGGCTTTTTCTTAGGCCATCTGACAACAGGAGACAAAAGGGATGGGGACATAATGACAATACTGTCCATCTGTGGACACAGTATCTGTACAGGGCACGGAAATGTGACGTGATACGCCTGATGCACGACAGATTGGAGTTTTTTATTTTCTTGATGCAGTAGTAGCGTGGCACTTGATGGCAGAACTTCATAAATCATTTTGATGAATAAACCAGGTCAGCACTAAGGTACAGTTTGCGTCACTGCTGCAGTGGAGTCATTATCTCGATCTCTCTCTCTCTCTCTCAACCTAAAATCAAAAGTGGTTCATATTGCAATTTCGTGCTGACAAATAAAATTCACTTAACTCAATCCTGAAATGAAAATTCTAATTTACTGCAGTAATTATCTTTATTCCAATCCTACCATATCTCATTACTTTATGTTTGATTGCAACCAATATTGCGAGCGTGTCTTAAAGGGCCTCTTACTGAAGAATGCAGCATTTCCCAACATGAAACTTCTACTACAGCTGTACGGGGAAAATATATCATTTTAATTTACTATCAACTGGATTTTTAAAAAGCATTTTCTTTAAATCTCGGGTAAGAATTGGGTTTAATGTTGAGCCAGTCAGGTATAAAACATAAATGGTCTGAGAATCAGCTGATCTGAGACCAGCACTGTCAAAGTGAGCACGATAATAAAAATGATAAGCCTGTCGGGGTAAAAAAAAAAGTGTCACTTCATATGAAAGTTTGCTGGCAGAGGGAGACGCACACTTCCTGTGAGACAAACTGATAAATGACACTTTCTGCCAGTCTGGACCATAAAATCTGCTTTTTTGCGGATTTGAAATACATAAACCAACGCGGACGCATTCGCTAATGGAAAATTTGGCAGCGTGTCTGGATGGGAACGGGATTCTGGCCTCCTGCGTGTGTTGATCCAGAGGGCGATGTTTAAACAGAAGAGGACGTCCACCCTGAAAAAACACCAACATCACCTCCAAAAAACCATCCATGCGGTCAAAGTGTCCACGAACATCCCTGTCGCTCCCATTTCATCCGTGTTCAGGGTTTGTTTTCGCTACAATCTGGGAAAACTCGACCCGGAGCGTTGTTACATTATTGTACTTCAAAGATGAAAAACAAACTCCGAGGCTGAAGATTCGGGTTTCGCGATGATTAAGAGCGACTTCGTATGCAAATGTATGCGGTGAACAAGTGAGTGGGGAGGGGCCGTCCTTCACAGGCGTCTCACATCTCCCCCCCCGGGCGACATGCAGAGCACCGATGGGTTGTTGGAACATAATTACAGAGCTGGCGTCTGCGCTTACAACTCTCCTCCTTTGACTTAACAAGTTCGGCCCTTTAAGACGGAGAGCTTCAACTTTCTCCTCAACAAATGTGTGTCTCTCGTTGTGCGTCTTTTTGGGGATGCACTGGCCAGCAAGGAGCTTCACTGGGGAGTTCAAACTACCCTCTGGGCGAGATCCCTCACCGGCTTCCCTCCCATTCCCAGGTGTGTTATTTTATTGGAGAGCCTGAGGCGCTGCTGCCGGGGAGTTCTTTCTTTTCTTCTTTTTTGCTGTACGGGCTTGTCGTCCACTCTGCTCCTGACTGACTGAAGGTCAGCTGGAACCTGAAGGTAACAGGAAATGATTTGTGACTGGGGCGACACTGGTGGTCCTGCTTCCTGAAGAGCTCACGCAGATGCAGGGAGTAACGATTTTCCCTCCGCTACGCTCGCCAAAAGTTTTATCTAATCCCTCGCGTTTATTTGGATGGAGAACCAAGCGACGGAGACGCACAAATGAGACCCACAAATGCCGCATGAGTGAATCACGGCGCCCCTTCATTAGCATGTCATTCTCCCGCCGCAGACGTGGCATTCGGAGGAGCATTATGCAAATGGCGGGCCGACGCGGGAGACGCCGGTGCCCGCGTTAAACGCGGTGATCAACGTCTCGCATTTATCTCCCGTGACATTCAAAGGCACATTTCCCCTCGTTACGCTCTGCGCCAGTTTCAACAGATGTGTTTGGGGTCTGAACCTCTGCGGCATCACGTAAAAAAAAAAACACACACATCAGCATCCCCATGATAAATTATTCACCGCCTGCACATCCAACCTTCCTGCTCACTGAAAACCACTCCCAGTCTAATGAGGTGCAAACCAGGCTGCTGTATGGGAATCAGAGGCTTTATGAACACGTAGAAACCGACTGTAAATGCAAATAGGTTTATCCAAGTAAAGGACACGTTACATATGCACGCAGGGGGGGCTTTGAATAAACGCCCTGAAGATGTACCTCCGACTAAAGGCAGCATACATATTCAGCGGGCGAACTCTTACCACTAAGTGAGAGAAAATTGCAAGCTGAAGGCTACAGATGGAGAGCAGGCGGGCGGCCAGAGCGCTGACCCTGCTGCACGCTGAGCCGCCTCCCACTTCCAAACAGCCCGATATGTTAAATTCTTCTGCGGCGGTTCGACAGGACGCTCACGTGACAGACTCCTCTTTGTCCGAGCCCTTCAAAGCGAGCGCACCTGGTCGGGGGAATTCGCTCTGATGACGCCACGCGGAGCTTTGAAAGCTGACGGAGGTTTGATGTTGCGGCGGCCCGGAGCTCACTGGGCCAGAACCACATCCAGCCTTTGCTGAACCCTGAGAGCTGCATCATGGATCACTCCTTCCCATCTGTCTCAGAAAAGACACGAGACAGCAAGTGTGCGGTAATTGGGGCAAAAATAGGCTTCCCACGATGTGCCTGTGCAGCTCCCCGCTCTGCACCTCCCTCCTCATTTCACCCTGCCAAAAAAAAAAAAGAAAAAAAACCCACCGCAGCGCAGAGGCAACCAAAAATAATCCAATCAGTGCTCTCTTCCATGGATTTTATTTGCTGTTAATTGCCTCATATGTGCTTAGAGGTCACTCGCCGCTTTCCAGAGCTAGCCACGGGCGCTACGCCGACTACATCTCCATAATGGCCCTGCAATTCCCGACGGGATTACGGCACCTCCGCATTCCTCGCGCTGCTGAAGCCGTTACCCTCGGTCGAGCGCCGGGACCCCGCGGCGCGTCGACGCCGTTACTGCGAGACGCTGCGGCCGTTTAGCATCGCTCGCCGCGTGCCGTTTAGCGTTTAAGCACACGTCTGTGTTAGCTGAGCTTCACGGAGCTCGCGCTCGTCTCTGTTCTGTCGCTTCGCGCCGCTTCATTTTGGTTTGAGCGGCGGGTCCTTCACCGGTTTCACGGGGCTCTGAGGTGAAAGAAACTATTTCAAAAGGTCTTTTCTTTTCAGCGCACGACTCAGTCCTCAGGTTTAGTATTTTTTGAAACAAGGTTTTTCTCTGTTTGGACCCAGTTAAAGCTTAAAGGTGGTGAAAACATCTTCAGAAGCTCGCTGTGATAGGCTGCAGCAGCTTCTGGCTGATACTTAGTCACGTCTATTCTCAATTTATTTTCCCATGACTAAAGAGCACCGTGTTCTTCCTCTTCTTCTCTTTATTTAACCGCCCTCCTCTCCTGTTCCCCCAGAATGAATTTTAGCGTTTGAAGCTATGGCTGCTTTACCAGCCTCCCCTCTGCGGAGAGAGAAAAACAAAAAAAAACACACTGAGGCAGAGTGGGAGGAGAGCGAGCGAATGGAGGAGCAACAGAAAAGCCAAAGCGGCAGAAAAAAGGAAGAGTGAGCGGGGCACGCCGTCTGCACCGAGCGTGTGTGTATATAGATAAAAGTGATTGTTCGGGGGGGAAATACATTCATTATACAGCGGAGGAGCCCTGAATGAAAAAAGAGATAACGCTGCAGAGGGGGAGCTTCAGAGGAGCAGACAGCGTTTACACACGATTCATCACAAAGACGGTTCTGTTAGAAATGAACTTAAATCACATGTTTACAGTTGGACCGTACGGCTACTTTGCACAAAACGTTTTCAGCTATAAGCAAATTAGCGATTTATAGGATTGAAATAAGTTTGATGCGTGTCTCACGTCATTCGTCCCACTCGAAACAAACGCCGCTGCACTGCTGGCGCAGAAACGCGATCAAGCGCACCCAGAGACCTTCCTTCCTTCCTTCCTTCCTTCCTTCCTTCCTTCCTTCCTCCTCCTCCTCCTCCTCCGTTCCCAGCATGTTCGCCGCTCCCACCCACGACGTGCAGGGATGGATTAGGTCGGTTTTACTTGATCCTCAAGCGGTGAGAGTCTTAATTACAGATACGGGTGACGTGAGAGACGAGACGATGCTTCTCATCTGTAAAAAACAACAACAACAACCCGCCAACGCTCCCACTCCTGTGGATAAATTATTAAACAAGATGCACAAATCTAGCTTTAAAAGAGACTTTGGGATTGAGTCAGGAGGAGCGACCTCAAAGAGCGTGTGATGTTTGCGAAGGCCTCGCTGTCCGTTTTTGATGGAAGCGACACCAAATATGAATTATTAGATAGGATTCCCTGGTGGTGATGAATCGCCAGGAGACGCACAGAGACGCGGGCTGATGGATGAGCGCTGACAAAAACACTGAGAACAAAACGGCTCATTATGGCGAACAAAAGGCCCGGGAACAATGAGAGGTTTTACACACAAACACGCTTAAATGAATACATATTCACTTAGTTAGCGAGGGCGCACGTTCATTTCTGCACTTTGCGGGATTTCTCAGCTAATGCTATACCACACACACACACACACACACACACACACACACACACACACACAGGGTGAGAGGAGAAGATGAAGATGAGCGATCACCTGCAGGTTTCTCGGGAGACCTGAGCCGAACGAGAGCTTGATGGATCGGCACAATGAATCACCAACATGACAAACAGGAGGGTGTGTGTGTGTGTGTGTGTGTGTGTGTGTGTGTGTGTGTGTGTGTGTGTGTGTGTGTGCCATCGGGTTTTCTGAACTCAACAAAATGCATTAGCGCTGATCATAGTTTCTAGGAGACAGGGTTGTGAGGAGAGAGCATCCAAAAGTGTGTAACCATTATTCTCATTGTGCCGAGGTGACAGAAGACAAAGAAATGTTGAAAGACTGAGGATTCAGTCGGGATGAGGCCACGAGGGGGTTGGATGGCGTGTCATTAAAAAATGTATATTTCTGTACGCATCACTTTGTCAGGAGCCTCAAACCTTTAAACCTCTAAATCTCATTTCTGTTGAGTTTCTCTTGGAGCGCTGTGGGTCTGCAGGTGTGTTGCTGACTGTTTTGTTACGCTCATTAAAAACAGGTCACCTTCACAGGACCCTTGACTTGACCTTTTCAGGTATCTTAACTCTCCAGCCATTTTCTCTGAACCTCGGGTCTTTGGCAGACACCAGCGAGAGAGAGAATGACATCAAGCGCACGAGCCCGGCCGCCATGTTGGCTCGCCATCTTCACTGCGAGGGCCGAACGAGAAGAGGCAGATGAAAAAGGTGCCGGGTTTTACTGAAGCATGTGAACTTTGGATTTGTGTCTGACTGAGCAGGGGAGAGAAGCTGAGCGCTGCAGAGAGCTGGAGCTTTATTTACCTGTTTAGCGATAACCGCTAATCACTGCAAAGTTTGCAAAAGTATCACCAGCTTCAAGCCGTGGTGTGAAATTAAACGGGAAACAAAGAAGCTGTTGATCAAATATTCCTCTAAAGTGAGACTTCAGATTGTTGTCAGCAAAAAAAACTCAACCTCAACCTATAATGTGAAAAGTTGTGCGTATTGTATCGACATTACGTGTGCCGTTGGCAGTTTGCTCACACAGAGTATGGACTATAATAAGCTCCTTCTCCTTACTATTACACAGCAGCAATCAATTTTGTGCCATGAGTCCAACAACCCCAAAGCCTGAATTAAACAAACACGCCACACGTTGACCCCTCAGACTCAACATGTGTCGGCTCTACAGTATATTTACTGCAGCAGCTGAGTGGTACAATACAGCAACCGTCACTTTACTTCATTGTGCAGAACAGTATGTGAACCAGGTTGAATGTACTGCAGTACACAACATGGACGCTGCAGTTCCACTCACATTTATAAAATGAACAGCGAGGACTCACACACCTCTCACAGGTGAGTCATAAGACAGACAGAAACAACCAGGTAAGGATGGAGCAGGGCAGAGAGACGCTCACAATAACTGGACACACCTGAGACTGAAGCGCTGATGATCCACGTCAGCAGCTCCTGATCGGCAACGAGGGACAGGTGAGGGAGACAAACCAGGTGAACACCTGAGCCTGCTCCGACCTGCACACCTGTCCCCCATTAAGCACAAGACCACTCACAAAATGTCAATATTCACTTTGACTTTGAGTTTAGGTGACGAGGGTGATGACATTTTTATCTGGTCCTCGTTTGGGGGTTTATTCTGAGGTTTGTTTTCGGGTCTCGGGTAGGATTAAGGTTAAACGCACTTTCCTGTCGTGTTGTTACAGGTGCTGATACACACTTGGACACATGGAAATGTTTTCCTGGGAACACGAGGAGGCCAGGGGTGGTAGTAAATGCATTATATCAGCGAGACCCCCCACACATGCAGTACAATTACATGTTAGTGTGTCGGTTGATGGGGTGCAGTATTGTAGCCAATACCTCTCAATCGTCGCGTTGGCCACTGAAGGGCTGATAAGGGCAAACCTCCACTAAGGGTTTTACACGTGCCGTTGCACAACAGTGCACATCCATTACACAGCAGCAAAACACACACACACACACACACACACATGGACTCTCTCTTTGTTATTCTGGGGACAAATCGCTCTGGAGGATAGACTGATTTTTACTGGGGCAAAGCGACTCAGGAGACAGCTGCATATTTACTGTAACGCCTTTACATCTTTAATTCTAAGGGAAATTACATCAACCTGTTTTTTTAATTCTCTTCTTTTTTATCAAGAAAATATCGCTTTTTTTGTAGATTTTCAAAATGAATACAGTGTTTTTGAGCTAAAACGCCAGGTTTGAAGCGGCGCTGCACTCGCCAAGCGTTTAGCTACGAGTTCTTTCAGCGCCGACTCATTTAGCCCGTGACAGAGATGAAACCGGGAGAAGGCGTTTGTCGTTCACATTTCCATCCTCGGGTTTTTAACAGCCTGTGCAGAGACTCGCACTGGAAGCCTTCCAGGAACTAAAGCTTTTTATTAATTATTATTATTTGCAGATCCTGCCAGCTGAGACAAATTAATTTAAGTGCGTCTCCAACACCGTTCCAAGGATTCTGAAACATTTCAAATTGCGCTCTCTAATGAAAGCAGTGCCAGTGATTAGTTTATTAATCTGCTCATTTCACCTACACTGCTGCTGCTGCATGTAAGAAAAAAAAGCGTCACAACCTGTCTATTCCCTCCTGAAGGATGCGCAAACTTTTGCTGTTGTACGTTGTTGTTGTTCGCCCTGATTTAATAAACAACATGAGAGAACAGGGACGCTTCAGCTCCAGTGTGCAGAGACCCACAAACCTGCATGTTTACTGCTCAGGCTAATAAGTACACATGAGGCAGTAATGTGTGTGTGTGTGTGTGTTATTCATAATGTGTTAACAGACACCAGGAGAACACGTGTTGAGCGACACGTGACGACAGAGAGATTCCCCTCGTCTGTTTTTCCTGCAGCACGCCGTCCTTCCTGCGTGACGCTGCCAAGTCACAGGCGTGACGGACATGGGCACCGTGTTTATGGAAATATTGCCTTTTTTTGTGGTGCCGCGGGGACACCAGGCTGCCAGCAGCAACACAAAAGCCTGGCACTTCTGCTTTGTCTATGACATTTACAAAGGGACAGATAAACACGGGGGCTGTGTAACCCATCAGAGGCCCGTTCCAAAACGCTCTCCGATTGAACTGTCACAGCGGGGAGCGATGCCACGTTAAAACCCCCATTTTGTTTTATTATATTTATTTATTTTTTTCTGTTCAATTTCACCGCGTCTCGCTCCGCTGCCGCCACGTTTCCCGGTGGCCGACTCGTGGATGGGCGCAGGGACGCAGGAGCCAGCCAATGGGAGGGAGGAGCGCGGCGGCCACAATGCACCTGTGTTTGTCACCACTGGATGAATTTCAGGATTAAAACCCGGGAGTGTCTCCAGCTCCACATCAGCTCCACCAAAAGTGCATCTTCCCTTTATGTAATTACTGCTGAAACCATTTACAAACAGATTAATTTGGGAGAAGAAAAACACAGATTTTTATTTGAGGTTTGGTGAGTCTGTGGACTTAATTCTGGTTTCTGTAGATTCAGCTGAGTGTAAATATATCGTACATCGTTTCTTTTTTAATGGAAATAACAATATTAACATTAATAATAGAGTCTAAATCTCCAGCTATGAAGAGTTTGGGGCTCTGTGAAGCTGCACCCTCTTCATTTGGAGAGTGGGATGTGAACAGTAAAAGGATAATACCGGCCTTGGCTCGGAGGCTTTGATTTCACATTATTAGCACCCATGAGAATATGGATTTGCCTCTCTGGGTCAATAACATTGATTTGAATTTTAAACTCCAAATGCAGGATGAGTCTGACTGGCTGACAGCTCGTCCTGTGCATCGATATGTGAGGAGGGTACGATGAAGATCAAGTGGTGTAGAAATATAAACGGGAGGTCAGAGGTCTCGCCTCGGTTCTGGCATCGCAGACAACAGCTGATAATTTCTGCTTTGGAAACATCCCATGCCGCTGTATGTGTGTGTGTGTGTGTGTGTGTGCACCAAGCCCACTGTCTCACACTCACCTCAGCCAAGTGGCATTGAATGAATAGTCCCCCGAAATGGCATTTAATGGTCTTTTTGGCGGCCGCTCTCGTCTGCCTTCGCTCCATAAAAAATACATTTTACCGGGAAAACACAGACGAGTGCAAAAGGAGGAAAAACAGCTTTAGGGTCATTGTGCTGCCAAACTAAATCATTTATAGGAATTTTGTTGAAAACGCTTATTGCCGAGCCAACCAGCAAGAAAAAGAATGTTAAATCTCATCTGAATCTTTAATGAGTGAAATATGATTGTTGATAAATCCAGATTTCATTTCCTGTGACCTGTGATGAGTTCACATAAAAGTCTTATCTCTTAACTAATGCAACTCTACTTTAAATTTATGAATGAATATTTTACACAGCCAGTTAGCCCGTCTGTTTTCCCTTCAGTGGGTTTTCAGACATTTATCTCTGGAGTGTCCGAAGGTTAATCTCATTTATGACTGTAAACTGTAAGACAGACCTGTGGAATACCAATCACGCATGCAGAAATATATTTGCAATCTGTCTGGGACACTGTGACCACTCGAGTACTCGGTTCACAGAGATCAAGCGAGCCAGCACATGTCGTACATGTCAAGAGAAATTCTTCTCCGGTGATGACGGGTCTGCACGTGATGGCGCCGATAACACGGGAAACGACGAGCTGGAACCACCGGGAGTAAATCTGAGCCCGGTCCAAGCCCATCCAGACAAAACGGTGAATGAATATTCTGGAAGCGAAACCCAAGCTGCGGCCATGTCCCCGATCTGTCGGGTCGAGGCCCAGGTCACATCTGGATGGGAGGAGGCTCTGCTGTGCAGGCAGAACCATCAAAGCAAAATCCTCCATTTTTAATGGCTCCTGCAGCAGCTGTGGATTCCTCATCTCTGTCTCTGACTAAACAGCTTTGTTTGTCCACAGCAGACAAATCTGGATGTACATTCACGATGTCTTCAAATTATGGAGAGCTGGAAATGAACGCGAGCCGCTTCAGGTTACGACAGCGCAGGGTTTGTGGGGGAATCTTACGAATGAGAAGTATAAACAGTTGTGAGAAGGAGCGAGGGCGCAGCGTGACTTTTTGAGAGCAGATATTACATCTGGGCTATCTGCGGGGAAGAGAGGCCTCCAGCCGCGCAGACGTCTGTATTGGTTTCTAAATAAAGCAGCGTGCTGATGAACACGCGAGGAAAAGAGCACGCCTGTGGATTCCTTTTCCCTTCAACCCCAAAATGAGGCGGCGCACCAGTTTTAAAAAAAACAGCGCTTCCATCTCCGCCACGCTAAACTTCAATACGAATGGATTTTTTCTGTTCTGACGCTTTCTGAGTGGAACTAGGAGGAGCTCACAGAGGAGGGCGCGGCGCTGGAAGCAACGCCGGGCCACGCTGAGCGAGCTTCTGAAGAGGGAGTGCAAATATTAGGGGGAACCGCTTGAATCGCTCGACGGCTGCGCGGCAGGAAACGGGTTGAAGGAAGAAACCAGACCACGTTAGCCAAGATCAAGAGCGCGAAAGCCCTTTGTGTTATTACATATTCATCACATAATTGTGCAGCGCTGCAAAGGCAAACAAAAGTTTGAAAAGTTTTTGGAGCAGATGTTGTTTTTGGTTTTTTTGTGGAGAACAGGGTGGCCAACTGAGTCTGCAGCTTTTTCATTCCATCTCGCCAGAATAATTCCTCACTTTGTTTTCAAATCAAGTCATTTTGTCACATGCATAGTGTACAACATGTGTGTGTGTGTGTGTGTGTGTGTGTGTGTGCTGGCAGTTTCGCTGCAGTCCTTGGGTTGTGTGCGGCGGCCAATACTTTCTGCATTCAATTAACATAGAACCAGCACTTTATTACATGATGATGAATGTTCCGCACAATAATCCCATACCCCGCCCCCACCCTCGCCTCCACCCTCGCCTCCACCCCTCGCCTGATGAGTGATGATGCACCAGGCGGCGTCTGCAGGACTGTGAGGCTGTAACTTGTCACATGAGGGTGTTCTGGACTTCGCCCGCGGGTGCTGTTGACTGTGTCGAGCTAGCGAGCGGGGCCGTTCATCTTGCCCCACCTGCCCGGGGGCCACCACGCGGTGGTGGTGGGGGGGGCTGGGGCAGCTGGAGTCCAGATCGTTGCTTCAGAGTTATAGCCGCTAATTATCCAGCTCCTCCGTGTGATGGGAATGATAACAAATAGCCTCAATTTACATTCACAGTGTGCAGCCTGCGTGCAGTCCCTTAGCATGTGTTCGTGTTACTTTTCAGTCATGCTAATCTGAGTTTGATAATCATTCGTGACAGTGGAAACAGCGAAATCCAAACTCTTTTTCTCAGTTGTTTGCAGAGCAGCGCTCCACTAATCCTGCTGGTGAAAGCCAGGCGTCTTTATTTTAGTCACGGCCGGTGAAACTGATTTATTTACCTCTGGCTGACCACGGCAACAGAGGCATCTCTGCTATGTGTGATTTAACATCTGGAAGCAGCTGTAGCTTTGCACCATTTCAGGTGAGGACCTCACGAACAGCGTGATTCAGCGGGTGGAGACGTTCGGCCGATGCCGCTGTCATTCCTGCAGGTTCGACGTGAAGC
Organism: Psettodes erumei; assembly: GCA_016785225.1. Classification (NCBI taxonomy): domain Eukaryota; kingdom Metazoa; phylum Chordata; class Actinopteri; order Pleuronectiformes; family Psettodidae; genus Psettodes; species Psettodes erumei. Next base: position 103,033 of record JAFBJZ010000777.1, on the reverse strand, counting down.
GGCAGCAGCGGCATGATGGAGGAAGAGCTGGTGGAGGGCGGCTCTCTGTGGTTTTGTTACCGAGCCCCCCCACCCTCGAACCAACGGGGAATAATTGGAAGAAGAGCACATTAAACACAGTTGTTTCTTTCATGCTGGCTGCTCTGCGTTTAACATTATTACAAATGGTTATTATTCTTTCGCCAGCCTTTGTTTCTTACGAGGGGGAGGTTTGCTGAGCGGGCCTTTTTTTTTATAGCCCCTTCTGTACATTCACGCAATTAAACTCATTTGCCGTACTTTTTTTTTTTTTTTTCGGTCCCAGACATTTAAACGCTGAAGTCGAGAATGAATCAATTTGCGTGCGTGGGTGTTCATGGCGTGGATTGAGAAAAAAAAGACGCGGTTTGTTTGAAATAAACAGCAGAAGTGAGTAATTACAGTAAAACTGCACCACCTTCAACGTGCACACACATAAAACACCAAGATACTGGGGCTTATAGTGAATTATGGCAATAATATCCAAATATTAATGAGGGCGCTGTGACTGTAGGCACTCCCACTGATTGTACATAAACATAAACAAACCCCGGCGTGGCGGCACATTAATCAGCAGCTCCCGCTCTGATGTAAGCTAACGGCGTTTGCCTCTTAATCATAATGGAAGTGGCTTGACTTGGCGAGATTCCCTGACGTGGCGATGTGTCATGTTTCGGGAGCTCAGTTCCTCTCCAAAGGTTTCGTTCTCTTTCATTCGCACGCCTCCACCCTCATCTGGCTCTCCACAGCCCTTTTCAAGTCCTCCCTGCTTCCCGGCCCTCCTTGCGATCGGGTGAAGAGCCGCACTGTCTGATGTGTGGGCCGCCCTCCAAGTCTTTCTGCAGTTAAAGACCCACATAAGACTACGGTGTAATTACAGCGGCGACAAACCCCAGCGCACAATAAGTTGCACATTTAATCCTTCGTTCTATTTGAAGATAGCATCAGAGAAAAGACAGATTATCTGCAGACAGTGCGACTGATAAGATATTTTAGCTGCAATTGTGCATTTGTGAAGACTGAGCTCAACCAATCAGAATCCAGTTTTCTGTGGCATACATAATCTTAGAAATCAAATCACTCCTGTGTTGCACTGCACACTGCCATCTGCATCTCGACAGGCATCGCAAAACACCTGGATTTTCCGTATTTGTTTTATTCACGCCGACGCCAAACGGAGAAAATCTCCGCCTGTCGACGCCATCGAGCTCCTCTCGGGCAATATATTCCCTATCAGCTGACGCATCGCTCACCTCCGAGCCGAGCGCCGGCGTCTCCAGTGAAAACAATCACTGCTGCCACGTGTCCTATCTGTTATCGAGCTCAGAGCGATTGGCTTCTTTTTCACAGGGATGGCCCTGGAAACGCCCATTAGCATCTGCATGTATGAGCCAGCGCGACCCAAGCCTCTCTGCACGACGCGTGTGATCGATGGGTTGCTGCGCCGCCATGGAGGCGAGCCGCTATCATCCGCGGTGAGCGAGCAGCTGCTGGGACGAGCGCGTGTTCGCCACTCGGCCATCAAAGATGGGGAATTAGTCATAGAAACCACAGAAAGGCTTCCACTCTGGACCTCACGCACTCAGCAGAGCCACTTTTGATGTCACTGCCATTAGCCAGTATTACACATAGTGGCTTTATGCCCGTGATCAACATCAAACAGGTCTGAACTCCACTGACGCATCTTTGGGATTTCCACACAAATGGAAGAGCCAGCAAAATCATGAAAGTCCTTCATCTGTAAAGAAACGTCTTTCTCTTTCTTTTATCTGTCGGCAAGCAGAACGATCGCAGAGCGATTTAAATAATGAATAGCGCATTAATAGTAGAGTAATAACACAGGGCAGGTTAATGACTGGCAGGAAGTGGACATGGGAGGTTTCAGCTCAGCGTGACGTCCCGCTGAGACGTCGTTTAGCTCCGTCAGCAACAGGCGCAGGGGGAGTCAGCGCCGACCTGACCTTTCACACGTATCGTAACGATGGCGACGAAAAAAGCCAAACAGAAACGTGGACGGTCCTCGAACCCAGGGGGGTAGACGTGTCACAAATGGCTTGCGAGCCCAGTGGGAGAGTTTCTGATTGCTTCCATTATTCCCCCTCAAATCAAAATGTCAGCCAGCGTGAAGAAAGCAGTCCCACTGTGTCCGGGTAATTAGAGGATCCGTTTTCCTGTTTCCACACAAAGCCGTGATCTCTGGGATCAAAGCGCGGCCGGGCGAGTCCTTCTGCTTCTCTGGCTAATCGTACGCCATCTTTTCCAGGCCACGTTTCAGAAAGCCTGCGCCGCCGTAATGGGGCAAAGTTTCTCCAAACTTCTTTGATATTTTTTTTTAACTCGCCTGCGGTTGTGCGTCTGCACTTCCAAAGATCACTCGTCAGTCGACACAACAGTGTGGGCGAGACTGGGACTGTTTCTTTCCCGAGCCCAGGTGTCTGTTGTGACTGAAAAAAAACCCTGTTTTTTTTAAATTACAGTGCAAAACAAAACCTGCAACTGAGAATAAAGAGGATGATAAATAAACATCGTAAAAGAAGATGAAAAAGAAAAGAAACAAAGGGTAGACAGATATGAATGCTGGGATAAAACAATTTTAAAAAAAAGGTTCAGCGAGGAGTTTTATCTGATCCATTGTTGACTTCAAAATATTGATTATAATTTCCAAACTGTGCTGGATAGAAATGTAGAATCGAGGGAGTGAGCTTAAGTGATTTAGTAGAGATATCCTTTTTAAAATTAATTTGGACATCAAAGATAAATGTTGTTTTTTAAAAAAGAAGGAAGCAATGCCGAGCAATTCAATAGCACATGTAAATGCTGGGCTGCAGGTTGAACGCTGTCAGATGGGTTGTTACCGCTCCCGCCTCAGATCGATGGCGAACTGGGCAGCTCCCGCTGGCTGAATTTAATTAACGTGCACGAAGCAGAGCCGAGTGCCTGCTCAGCAAAACCTCGTGGCTGAACGCAGGCCGGGGAAAAGCAATCACCGCTCGCAGTCATGTCTTAATGCGGAGCAACTGGCGTGAAAGAGACAAATGTGTTCGGCGTCCACTCATGGCCCCCACAAAGCTCTAAATATGAATATTACTGGAGAAATATTAGATCCGGAACTGTTGATGCTTCAGAGTGACTGGACTCTCTGCAGCTGACCCTCAAGTGCAGATTTACATCGATCATATTGATCAATCAGAGCTGATCGACATGTGACTGCAGACGTCTGTCACAAAGGGAATAATGCAAACGAGGTCACCAGATGAAGCTGATTCATTGATCATCCTCTAAAAATACCCCAGAAGTTTTAGATGAAAGTAAACGGGAGACTTAACTTTTTCATCTTCTGTGACTCACTTGCAAACCTATGAATAATGTAACTCCTGCTCGCTCACCCGAATCTTTTGGTCTCATCAGAAATTGCCGTAGTTAACTATGCAGTGAGAGGTGTTATTCCTTTTTCCTTTTTTTAGATTTAATGCCTCCTTGAGCAAAAATACATTTTCTTATTATTTTTCTACTTGGGCGGTTCTTCAGAGCAGAATCACAGAATCTAATACATCAGTGTAAAAAGATTCATTACAAGTAAAAGTCCTGCATTCAGAATCCTGTTTAGGTAAATTAAGCATTAGCAGTAAGATGCATTAAAGTGTGCGATCCCCGTTTAACATATTATGGCCTGACAAAGACAAAGGGAGCGACTTAAATACACTGACCAGGCAGAAATAATGAGACACAGGTGAGACATGTTGGGCGGGGCTACACAATCACACAGGAAGTAAATAAACTAACAAAATAAAGCAGGAAACAAAAACCAAAACTCTGAATGGACGTTTGAAAACACTTAAAGTTTTGATGTGTTATTAACCATTTATAAGATGACATGACACGTGATTACCATAGCGTTACTACCCATTTAAATCAAAAGTGGACAGAATAAGATGTGCGTTGTAATTTAAAAGGTGAACAACACATGTTGAATCGTTTTTTTCCCCCTGCAGCTTACATCCTGAGCTTCTCGTCCAGTTCTGCCTTCGGGGTAGAATCGAGGTCTGGCTTTATCTGGACACAAAGCTGCTTTACTCCGGTTCAATCCAAAGCGCCGGCGTGGCTTAGACCGCCTCTTCTGTGCCGGAGCAACAGGCCTCAACATCTGTGGCATCCAGGAGATAAGAGCGGTATAAAGATCAGCGTTCCCCCGTGTGGACGAGCGGCGGCGGAGCTTCACCTGATTTTCCTGCAGCGTGAGCGTAGATGACTTTCTGCTGCTGCATGAATCTTAAAGCAAGCTGAAGCTTTGACTTTTCTGCTTATGTTAGCGCCCCCCCCCTTTATACCTGTTGTCAAAGAGGAAGTGGATGTAGGTGTCACCTTTTCTACATAAATACATTACGGCTGCGGCGCTCTTTGTTTTGCCGGCTCGGCTCTTTTTCTGTTCCCGAGCGAAGGCTCAACCTGCCCTTTGCGTACCGACAGCTTTCCTGCACCAAGATAATTCCCCGTTTTAGGGTCGACTCACTAAACGCCTCCGAAGTTTGTCCGACGAAAAGCCTCGTTCATCGAAGAATAACAGTAATTCACGGCGAGAGCGCCTTTCAAAATTCAAACGTGCAATTTCCAGGCCCTGAGAGTCGACGCAGGTGCTCTGATAAAAGTCCGGTTTGTGTTTTTTTCAGGCTGCGAGCTTCTTTTTTGCCACAACGTTTGGCGACGATCGCCTCATTGTTTTGGAGCATCCACCCTGAGCTCTGCCCTCTCTCCCAGCTGCAGAGCGTTCACGTCCAAATTTGTCTAACTGAAAGGCTGCTAACAAGTGTCACACACAATTATGCTCAGCATATCCTCCTCGCCGATGGCATTCTGCCCAGAAACGCAACGCTAGGAGATGTTTCCCTTCATTTTTCTTTTCAGACCACCCCATTTGTGAGTCACAGCTTTTTTTTTGGCTCCTGACAAAAGACTAGAAAAGGAGCAGTAAGAGAAACTCAGGGAAAGATTGCGGTCAGACAAACTCAGCGTCTGAAACACCTGCTAAACTCTGTAGAGACATGTTAACTACATCCTGTCATCTCCACATTGTGTTTAAATAGTCCTAATGCTGTGTATCTCCTGGTAACTACAGTACATAGGATGTTTAGTTTGAGGGTAAAATGACAAGCATCCACAAAGTGTCCGGGCAGCGTAAACAAACTTGGCCCTGGTCTCGTGGGAGCCGTCACCGCAGGTCTCCGCTCAATTGACAGACGTTGACATTAAACCCTGAAAGCGGCGGGGAACGTTTTTTCTCAGCTCAGAGCTTTCAACTCATGTACGTGGGAATTTCTGGCGGTTTCAACCTTCTGCCGCCTGTTCCTCGAAACAACAAAGAGCTGTTTGTGACAACAGAGAGTGAGAAGCCACAAAAACCAAACTGTTAATTGGGCTGGAAATAGAAAGAAGACGAACACAAGGCCTGCAAGAGTAAATGTGACTCTTTACTGTGTCTACATTTAGACACCGATATCACTCGAGTGTTTCTGTTTCAGAGGTCCGAAGCCATCTGGGTTGGAGAAGAGAAAGGTCTGCCATGGCGGCTTATTTATTGTGTGTTGTTCATCTGTTTAGCGCCTGTTAAACGGTTTCCTGTGAAAACTCGGTGGAAGCTCGCCGACGCAGCGGCGGCGGCTCCGTATAAGTGGCGTGAACTTCCCCTGCCATCTGCAGCTCAACCCCCGCACCAGCCAGTTCGCCCGGCGACGGGGGCGGGGTTAATTAACGGAGCCCTCGCTCACGGGCCGCGAGCTAATCACCTCATCTATATTTAATATTGAAAACGCTTTGCCGACTCCTGACTCGGCCCAACCACTCTGGGTCTTCCGTGAGCTGGAACGCTGCTGATCCTCGGTGGAAACGGACGTGCAGATGTTTCTCGCCGCGGTGCTGCCGCGCTCTGCCAAGTTGGCAGCCAGTGAAGCCACACACCACCCATCCACCATGGCTCTTTTCCTGTCAGCTCATCCACCATCTTTTTTTTTTTTTTTGGATCCAGAGACAGATGGATCTGTCCAGGTGCCCTTGTCCCCCCACCACCCAGTTTTGGACATGCTGCCATATTGGCTGCAAAGTTCCGTTCTCGCAGGCTGATCAGTCACATTGTTGTTAAGCTCTTAACATGCAGCTGCTTCACGAGTGGAATAAGAGTCGGTGGCGATGAACAAAGGTCTTGTGCGTCACCAGAAAACTATCTCTTTACGGTCTCCTGTTGTTTCTAATCTCCGCACGCAGAGCTGAAGAGGCGACTCCGCCGATTACAGATTCTGCTCATACAGGTGCGTTTCACGATGGAGCTAAAGGTCACGTCTGACTCGCACAAATCGCTGGAGCCTGTAATTTTCTTGTCACATTATCGTCTCGATGCTTCTTACTGCGGCGCCGCTCCGCCTCAGCTCGGGCGCGAGCGCGAGGATCGGGCGTGAGGTGTGATTGCCATGTTTGGTGACCTGGCAGATCGATGTGTGTGTGAAGCAGCAAAGCATAATTGCACATGCACCTTGTCCACCTTTTGTGCTATTCATCACTCCGTGCCGTAATTGCTGCCTTGGCGTAAATGTAGGTTGCCAGGGGATAATAATTGCTCTCTATCTAACTAACTTTGCAGAACCAATCAAGAAGCATGAAAAGCATTTAATGTGCATCTTTACAATGTGTTTTTTTTTTTTTTTTTTTTAGATGAAGAATAAAGTTTGACAAACCTCTCCCGCCTCTCCTCTTGACAAATATAAATGATTTCTAATGGAGCTCCTGACCACGTTGGTGGACAGCGTGTAGAAACGGCTCAGTCAGGTGGTAATTAGTCATGACGCTGCTTTGAGCTAAAGGCTAACGAGTTAACACACCATGGTCAGGCATGTACAAAGTTCACCATGGCGACCATATTAGTTTAGCAGTTGCTAATTATCAGGAAACAGAAAGTTGTATCGTATTGTAGATGAAATCTTGTTGTCTGTGTTGCTGTTTTATTTTCGCCGTCCCTGATTACCTGCTCCCGCCCCAACGTGTCTCACCTGTGTCCAATTATTGTCTCCTTGCCTCCTCTCGTGTTTAAGTTCCCACCTTGGCTTGACCCCTCGTGTTCATCGATCCGGCGTTTTCCCCTGTGCGTCGCTGGCTCTAATGTATAACCTGTTTTATGTTTTTGGATTACTCGCTGCTGGAAGATTGATCACCGGTGTTAAACTGTGGCCTGTTGTCAAAGACTCGGACCACGTTTACATGCACAGGTTAGTGGAGCTGCGGCTTCAGCTCCACTATGAATTTAATTGGACCACCGTCCTTATCCCGCTCTACACGTACAGGGGAAGGGGAATCAATTTATTGACGGGAGTATGCCCAGTTGACCTATTACATCACAGACCAAACAACAACAAACAAGTTAGCTCAGTTAGCAAACTGGTAAAAATTATGGACGGCTTTGCAACTGGGGTGTACAATTTAATGGATGAACTGGAACTTCTGAGATTGAGATAATTATTTTTTTCTTCAGCACATGTTTCTAACTGACCTAGAATCCAGGCTGAAAAACAAACAGGTCTGGATATCGTGAGTAAATGGCAGTAAAGTCTCCAGTGTGTTACAGTCGGACTGTGTGTTGCAGTATCTAATGGTTTGATATGAAATTTTCATGGCGGGGAAACAGTCCCAGTACAGGCCTGCACTTCTTGTTATGTTTCCTGTCAAATGGAAAAAAAAAACATTAAGAGGATTTAGGGATTATATTCAGTCCTTTACGGAGCAGAGGGGTGTGTATCGTGTTTCGTCATAATTGCCTGGAGAGTCGTTGCGCCGCATGCGAGTCCCCCGCCTGAGGGAAAACACCATTAATTCACCCAGCTCGCTCCCCGAGGGTTTTTTTCCACGCGGGGACGCTGAGTGTCGACAAACGAGAAGCGCCGAGCTGATTGCACCACTTTGTTTCATACACCTGCCTATATTCTATAAGACTGGAGTTATTTGTGGCATGCAGGTCTATTTTAAAAAAAGAAATAATCTTTTTTTATCATATACTATATTTTCCATCCTCCCGAGATATTATGTGTGTGATGGACACACTATGTACAGATATGTACCGTACAGAATCCCTTTGGTTGGGTAAAGATCACGGTTTTGGTTGATTTTTATAAAGTTAACACGTCTTTTTCCATATGTAACAAAGTCTTTCCCAAACCTGAGCCAACACAACTGTAAAAACAATAACCATGCTGCAATCTGCCACAAGCAGATAGTGAAGGAACAGCGAGTGAAATATGTCGTCTGTCAACAGTTTTGCAGATGCGCTCATTAAAAACAAAATACAACCACATTTCCCGTAGCAGATTAGTAGGAAATACATAAAGCATAATGTCAGGAGGACGCGGTTGCATTTTCAAGACAGATTTTATGATGCATTTGTTGTTGCAGACAAATGTGTCAGTCTTTATCCCTGCGTGCGGTGATTATTCCTCCGTAGCTAACATTATGTATTATCATATCTCCTCAGCATTCGCACACATCGTTCATCATCTGCGTGCTGAACTCATTAAAGTTAAAGAAAGCGCGCGCGTTTAACGCTCGTCTCTTCCCGCGAGTCATGGGGCGACCTAACGAGAAAACGCTTTAACAGGTGGGACTCTGCCCCCCCCCATCAGCAGTTATTACAACTGTGGTAAGAGGTGGCAGACTCACATGACAGATATGGATTTAAAAAACTATTTTCATTAAAACTGCCATTTAATGGAAATGTTTTTCCTGTGCTGCAGAGAAAGTGAGGAAAGCGTGTCCTCCGTTTGGACAGGGAAGACACGGAACCCACCCGGGGACGCGGTCGGCGCTGTTTGTTTTGCGTTCGCCATACATCCGCTGCACGCACGCGTGTGTATTTATACATACGCTTATGTCAGGGTGTGCGTGGGTTGTGTTGAAGCGGACGCGGTGAAGTGTATCCCCGCATTGTTTCACGCCGCAGAGGTGAGCTGACCTTCTGCGAGCTTAATTAGGGTTTTCGCAAGAGCAGAGATAATGAGAGGGGAAGAGCGCCACATGTGAAAAATACATGACTCCACCATTTACCGACAAATTAGCTGCCCGGCTGGTGTGCGACTCCAAACAACAACCGGTGCGGGTCAGAAAAGGAAAACGCTCGTATCCTCCGCCGCTGCTGCCTCAGGTACCAGGTAATTCCTTTTACCTGTGGGGCCTAATTAGTCATCAGTAAGGACGGGGGGGGGGCACCTTCCCAGGGGCTGGATGATGACATCATCAACCAGTGGCCGTGCTCCAGGAGGGGCGCTGTGACATGGAGTCGTACATCTCCAGAGGTGAGGAGGAGGAGGAGGAGGAGGAGGAGGAAGAGCCCACTGTCTTTTATTCAAATCATAAAAGTCATTATCCGGGGCGCACCGCCCGACACCTCCGCTCTGAAGTCAGGGAGGACGGAGGCAGGCGGCTGCTGAAGTGAAGGATGATTCACCGGCGGAGCGAAGAGTCTGACATTTCATTCCGGGGCTTCAGTGACGCAGCGACAGGTTTAAACCGAGTCAGAAGAAACGACTCCAAAAAACCCCACCTGACAAAGTTAATGAGCTAAAGATGAACGCTCGCCAATGCTAACCTGAAGTTATTAAAGATTTAGATCACGAAACTCGCCGGGCCTCTTCTGGCTGCGTTACTGCTCGTCACTGTTTTCTACACGTGTTTAAATTTTAATGGGGTTTCTCAGAAAATATTCTCCATATATATTACACTGGTTAATGCATGAAATGAATTCCATTTTGTTGGAATAAATGAAAAACCACAACAAAGCAAAGCACACTTGTTGGGCTCTTGTTGACTGTGTACTTGTACTTGTTGATGTGTACTTGTACTTGTTGACTGTGTACTCGTAAACAGCTGACACGCCAATAAAACCCACCTGACTTGATCACGAGTCAGATTGTTGACACGTCTCCCGTTAACAGCGGCGCTGTATTAGACGCCGCCCGGCCTCTTCACGGGGGAATTTCTCTCTTTTGTCAGAAGATTAGAATGCGTCTCAGCGATTACTCGGCGCTCAACACTCAACCTGCAGGTGAGAATTATGCCTGTGCATATCTTTGCATACTTAAGCCTGAATATTTACATGTACAACATTCTCATCGCTGAATATTTTCATGTCCTTGATGTTGGTGCGGTGCCGCCTCGCCCGTGTTTCCTGCTGGCGAGGCGACGGAGGAAGATTTATTCCTGGGAAAACAGGATGTGGCTGGGTGTGACCACACACACACACACACAGGTAAGAGAGGCAGGCCTGTGATGGTGGCTGTTTAAAAGTGTAAAATGTGTTTATGTACTGTGCAATGTTTGTTTGTTTTGCTCCTCATGAAAAAGAAGACGACATCAGTCACTCCATCGTGACCAAGAAGAGATTGGGAAACTGTTTCCGTCGCCATCACGGTTGCATTTCTTCACTCTGCTAAGTATCTTTACCACTAATGAGCCAGATACAGTTCATAAAAATATAACAAAAGTATTTGATTAGGAGGAGGAGTCGAGCAATCAGTGTTGGACTCTTTTATTTCAGGTTTGATTTAAGATATTCTTAAACACCTTTAAAACACAATGATCCTCTCAACGACCTGAGAGAAGTCACATGTATCAAGCCCCGTCAGCGGGAAGCTCGGCAACCTATTTATGATGCGTGGAAAACGTGCCGCAATCGGCGGGATGGAGGCGCCGCACGTCAGCGTCTCTGGCGAGCTGGGCCTGCGAGAGCCCCCCCCTGCTGTGGAGGCGTAAGAGGAGGAGAAAACAGCCCGACGCCTCGTGAATATTCCCTTTGATCCCGGCCGGCCTGGCACAGGTGGGCCGAGATCCAAGCGGGCGTTAGACGACAAAGGGATGCGAGCGAGGACGAGCCGCGTTCTGAGGAGCCTTCCAGCCGACGGAGCCATCTGGCCTCCTCCCGGAGGAGACGCTTAACTTGATCTGCGAGGACTCGGGGACGGGAGACGACAGGACGGAGGACGGAAAGCTGCTCCTGCTGCGTCTTCTGCTCAGCTGATTGGCTCATCGTGAATCCTGAGTAGATTTTTCCATTCAGTTTGTCTCATAGGAGGGATTTTATCACTGCATTGTTGTAACGCGCTAATGTGACTGGCCAGATTCACTGAAACTAAGAGCAAACACACAGTTAGCATCAGGTTAGCCAGTTAGCTGTAAATAAGGCAACTGCTAGCCGAGGAAGAAATGCGGGATTCCTTTAGGGATTAGTTAGAATTCCCGAAAATATCGGGATCTCAGCTCCTGGAACTGAATCGTAATGTTAATGAAGGTGACATGACACCTGGGCCCATTAAGATTTCACAGATGCCACATGTGAGTTTACTGAGACAAGCTAGTGATAGGAAAGTCGTACGTATATTTTGTGTTTCCTTTGTTTGAACTGTATTTTTGTGGTTTTCCTGGGCAGCAGCGTGAGGTGCAGAGTTTCCGCAGGTCAAACTCGTTTAGAGAGAAGCGCCGAGCTGCAGCTTGCTGAGGATTGATTTATGTACGAAGGCTGGGGGTTCCCGCTGCTGCTGCTGCTGCTGTTTGGCCCTCCCACATCTTTTCTCTCAGACAGTTGGGTCTCAGTCATTGTGATTCACCTCAGCACAGCTCGGGTTATTTTTAAAAAGCGCCATGTTTGTCTCTGCGAGGGGAAATTTAACCTTCCCCGGTGATACTTGTTTTATGCGTTGGGTATAAGATTCGTTCTCTTCCCACAGTGATGAATGAGGATGTCTCGTCTCTGCGGAGTTGCGCGGTGGTCTGCCAGCTTTTGTCTTCTCCTGTTAGTTGTTGTCGTTTCTTTGATTTCTTTATCTGCGGCTGCCCCAGTTCCTGCAGCGTTTTCTTATTTTCCTTTTCCCCAGCAATTCAGAAATGTCAGTTGATATGCCAGAGCTACGTTCATGAGACGTCCTTTGTGTTCTTTCCTTTTTATTAACATTCAAGTTGCATTTCCTGGCCTACAAGTAAAGAGAGTGGGACACCAGGAGGTGACATTGTTTTATTACCTTTCCTTGAATTTACTCAAAATGCATAATGCAGAAAAAATACCGAGATACTGAATGTTCCAGTCAGACACACAGATATCAGTCAGTCACATGATCACGACATTCATGCATTAGTGGCCGGATGAGTGAAACCAAGGCTCTTGGTTCTGCTATTAACAAAAGGCCAAAGTGCTAAATCCTCCCACATTCAATGGCATTACATTTTCTTTTTCTAAAGCGAGTACAGCGCAAGTGTGTTTGATGTATTGGAGGATTTTTGTCTTTATTTTATTTTTTTCCACACGAGCGTGGGCGTCTGCTGGAGGCGGAGTAATCCTCCTCAGCCTCACAATCCAAACAGTCCCGACATGAAAGGAAAACGCAATTACCCGAACGACTGGACGCCAGCGCCAATAAACGCAGGCTGGATCCCCCTTTCACTCTGACGCTCTGGTCCCCTCCGTCGCCCGGGACCACGTGGGGCTTCCTCTTTGTTCCTGGGACCCGGTGAGAGAAGTGAAGAAGAAGAAGAAGATATAACGCTTCTGTTACGCCCTAACAACTGTTTTCTTTTCATTTGTTTTGGGTCGATTATGCTGCAGAATGTTTACATGCCCTGTTACTTCCAGTAATATATAAAATGTTTACTGCGTATCTCCTATAACCTGTACAAATGTGTTATTTTATACATATTTATATATAGTATTATATATTACTATTGTATTATAGCTTCATGCCAACGGTGGTTATACCTCGAGTCCAGTCAGAGATCCAGTCCAATTAAAGGTCCGTTCCAGTCCCCTCACATTTAAGCTAAGTAGCGGGACGGACTCTGTGATATTTTTGACATGAAGTACGTGCCCTTCTCTCTTCATGCCGCTGTGTGAGAAATTACCATTTTAAATGTAAAACCTGTCAGACTGGAGCAAGGGGCGCCGCTCCCACAGCAACAGTCCATTTCCACCACTTCATTCATTCTGGACCGTCACCTTTTAGCTAAATATAGAAACAGACTTCCTGCCCCCAAAGTGTCCGCCTGACAGGTGATGAAGGAACGTTCTCCGCCGCTCAGTCAAAGCCATGTCCGCACAATGGGCCCTCTCCACTAAAACTGCGTTCTATTCTTCTTCTTTCTGTAAAAAGAGTTTCATTTCTGTGTGCGCGTGGAAGCGAAAACTATGTCAAGGTGAAGCAGGCGGTTCTTAAGAAGAAACCCGCTCCACATTCACCGCTTTTATCTCTGGCACGCACGGATCCTCAAAGACATAATCCGCCTACATCCTGCTCAGTTTATGACAAATCATCCTGATGCACGGTAAATTTGTGCCGTCCTGAGAGGACAGGCGGGCGATGTGCCGCTAAAACATCCTGCAGAGCCACGAATCCACGGCGTCATCGTCAGATACACTCGTAAGTGGTGAACGTGACTCTGAGAGAAAGCTGCTGCTTTGTGAGTTTTCTTGACTTGATTCCACTCATTATTGGAGCTTAAGTTGCCAAATTCAGGATTTCAAATTTATGAATCGATATGGATCTACAAGCCATTTATAAGCATGTAACTGTACGTGCAGCATCTTTTGACAAGAAATGAATAGTTTGTCTAATGAGGCTAAATTTCCGCCTACTCAGGCGCAGCTGCAACTTCTACACTTGACATGTGGCACAAGACAAGAACCTCCTCAACTTCACTCATCGATATCGGTTAGCGATCAGAGATGAACTCATTCTGAGCCGATACGATTAAATGCTGAGATAAAAAAAACAATATTCAGCAACATCTGCGTTCAGGAAACGAAGCTGCACCACACGTGAGCGCACGTAATTATCACAGAGGCAGAGATTTACTGTGTGTGTGGGGGGGGGCAGGACATCAAAGGCACAGCGTGCATGCGTAGCTGTGATCCTTCATCTTATGCAAATCATTGTGCAGAGGTTTTTACGTTTCCAAAACAACACGCACACATGGCAAAATCAAAGAGCGCACAGGAGGAATGTGTGAGCGGAAACACAAACCTCCCGACGTGAAAGAAAGAAACGTGTTTCATAAAAAAAACAAAACAAATGAACGTTACGGTTAAAGTGAGGAGTGGCCTGGTCTATTTTAAATGGAGGTAGCAGCTTTGATCAAAAATTGACACTCGGGGAGGCGCTGGGCACTCGAGGGAAGTGATGTAACGATAACGACTCGGTGACGCGCGGCACGTGTGTCGACGTCTGACGAGCCTCCCGTGAAATCGTCACTCCCCAAGGCTTCTGTCATTCGCTCATCACGGTGAAATGTTGCACTATGTCTCCTTTATGGATGCACAGGATGGTTTTTTTTAATATATATACTGTACGCTCTATTCAGGAGGTTGTTATCCTTTGAAAGCCGTACAATCCCTCTTGTATTCCTTCTCTGTCGTTTTTGTCGCCTCTTACATTTTCCTTTGCCGTCGTGAAAACTCTCCTGCTGCAGCTAATAACCAGGGGATTGTGTTGTTTGCATGTTCGACCGTGTCCTTCCACTGATGACAGTTTGGTTTTGTCGATTCGTGTTTTCAGACTCTCATTTTAAAGGACATTTATTGGCCTTCAGGCTGTGGTGATTAGTATTATTTTTTTTAAAAATTTTACATTTCATCTTCTGGTTATTCTGGCACGGTGATATTACAACCTAAGTGACACATTATCCCTCATGTTATCAGAAATCGACCACACAAAAAAAGTTGCGACAGACTTCTGGTGAGGATTATTGATCAGTGTTAAATACAGTAAGACATTACTGATATTCCTTTGGGGTTAGAAATGGAAAACAAATCATCTGTGCTATAACTGGTTTATTATTTATACTGTAAACTGAGGATTTAAAACACAGGTCAGAGTCGTTGCAGATAAAAAAATCCCGTCCTGGTGTCGAGAACGTCTCGCTGTCTGTTTCTGTTACGTGTCGGTCGGCTCTAATAAGCGTTAGATGAATCTGAGCAGTGATCCATTCTGAGAGGAGACGTGGACGAGATAATTACAGTAATACGTTACACCAGATCAGTCAAGTGGAAAGTTTTTTTTTTTTTAACTGTACCTCGGCAGGTCAAACTCATTGAGTCAGAATGAAAGAAGTCTGATGATGAGACAAACTGCAGACTTCAAATTAGCGTGTCTTCATTATACCGTAATTAAAGCTCTTATCAGGCCAGTTTCAGTACAGTCTGCTTCACTCTGTCCCGTTTCTTTGTGGCTCTTCTACAGTGTCACTCATTGTTAGCGTCACGACCTCACCTCACTGTGCTTGTGCTTTTATTTCTATTATTTCTTCATGCACGGCCTTACTTTTCCTATTGAATCGACGTTAGATTAATCCACAAGGATCAATAAAGTCCCATCATATTTTTACATCTACCTGCCTCCACATTAATTGTGTAACAACACCACATGGCTGCCAGTGTTTTCCTCACTCAGCGTACACTACCAGTGGAATTGTGGGAGTTGTTGCTGGCTGGTTGGAGGCTCACGATGCACAGGTCACTTCATTTTCCATTCCTTTCCAAGTGGTTGCTATGCAACTACACACTTGGGTGCCTGAAGACCCAAAGTAAATAAGCTTCATACTGTCTTTGCAACGATGGCCGAACAATTCATTCATTTACACGGAGAGCTTCAAATACGGCAGCGTCTCCTGCCTGGAGGGTTTTAACGTAAACGTCTCATGAAGTTCACGTCTCAGCTAAAAGCTCCAACGTTTAAAGCTCATGAAGTTATAAGCACTTCAAGGCAGAGCTGCCAGGGAGCTCAGCGTGATACTCATGATGTAAAAGATGACTTTCACATCAGCACTCCTCACATCTGAAAACTTCGTCTCAGTCAAATCAATCACAGTGGACGTTTTAACGGAATTCACCGTTAACTCTCATCCATCTTTTTAACTTTTCTGTCAAAGCAAGTTGAACATGAGCCATCACCTCCACTCCTCTATGTGACATCCACAGCTCCACCCACATTATGATGATAAATCAGCAGAAAAAATGAACTTAGTTTATGTCCCATCCACGAACATGGAGGGGGCAGGGTTTATGATCCTCACTGCAGCTAGTCATCAGGGGCTGATTAACCCTTGAATGATTTACAGCTCACTAACTTTAACTAAGTAAAACTCCAACTCCAACTACAAGGCACGTAGCCTCATGCCTGAAACGTAAAATGATCAACAAAACATCTAATCTTACGCAGCAGCATATCACAATCAGCTGATACGCTCAGTCTGTGTGAGTAAAGTTTCACATTTCCCTGAATAAGAATTTTATCTCCCGTTTTTTGGGGCTGTGAATGATCACAGGTGCAAATGAATGAAGCTCATCAGGCGACGACGGCGAGTGCTCTCCAATTACAATCACATTTCCTGCCCCCGTCTCTGCACTCGACGCAGCCTCCGTTTATCTCGAGTCCTGTCTGTGAAGAGAGAAGCCGCGTATCCCTGCAGGAAAAGAAAAAAATCCACCAAGTAAAACGTACCAGGGTCTGAAGAAATGTAATCTGTGTCATGTGGAGCGTTTGCTGAGGACCTCAGATACGTGTGCTAATTGCTTAAAGGTCCAATACAACAACAACTGTGCAATTAGTTATTCGTATTCGCTTGGGACTTGCTGAATCCTATCTAAAGCTGTAATAAAGGGAACATGTCGACCATCTGCTGACACACATGGAAGAGGTGAACGGAGGAAAACACTTGCTGAGTGGTAACACATGCTGCAGCCGACTGAGGCAAAAGATGCATGAAACGGCTCAACTCAAGCAAAACGTTGCAGCCGTGCGTCGAGTTCAGTGACTGAATTTTATTAAGCGCGGAAACAACGCAGCAAAAGTGTGAGAGTCTGGAGGAAAATACATGAAATCAGTGTAATCTGTAATGAGATCTGCTCCAGTCAGGAAACAAAAACGTGCCACTTGGCTTTATATTTGAACAGAAACTCTCCCCACACCCAGTTTGACTCTGTGTTAATCAGCACCAGTGGTTTCACCTGCGCTGATTAGTCTCATAGATTACATCTGTGCTCCACAGTTTGCTGCTCAGACTCTCTGGTCAGTCCAGCTCAGGAGAGGACAGGAGGAAGTAGTTTCTGCTGCCGCTTCTCTTTTTTTCTGTCGCTCAGTCTGTCACGGTGCAGCCAGGGTTTTTAAGGTTCTCTCCAGGGCCCAGTTGTGCTAAAAATGCGTCCGTCTGGGGATAGAGATGTGGAGCATCCATCTGCCTCTGTGTGCACAGCTCTGCATCTGGGTTCTCACTCTGATGAAA
The DNA here is from genome assembly GCA_016785225.1 of Psettodes erumei. Lineage (NCBI taxonomy): Eukaryota > Metazoa > Chordata > Actinopteri > Pleuronectiformes > Psettodidae > Psettodes > Psettodes erumei. The sequence goes on along the minus strand of JAFBJZ010000777.1, from coordinate 85,726 downwards.
CTGTTACACAAGAACAGTCTGAAAACCCTCCCCCATCATAACGGCCCGCTACAGTTAGAACATCCATTCAATCATTAAAACTTTTACACCATTTATTGATGAATAGTTGCTAGTTTTGTTTGGTTGGTGCTGGATGTTGTCGGCCACGTGTCTCTGTAATTAAAGCTGCGGTTCAATAATGGCACATTCGCCTAAGAGCCGGAAACGCCCACCCACACGTGTCCAGGCAACTCACAGCGAACAGTCGCGATGGGTGTCAACGCATCGGCTTCTCTGTGCTGCCGCCAAGTGGCCAAAAAGTCACATGACTCAGTTTTGATGTGTTCCTGCCGGCGCCTCGCTCCGCCTCACCTCGCCTTCACCCATCTCGTGTTTTTAAAGAAGTCCCGCCAGGCGTCGGCGATCTTTTTCTCTGCACCTGCGTGATTAAACAGCAGCTTAATGGACCCCGGTGTGATTTGGATGCAGAGCTGCTGCTCAGGCATGGGGGCGGGTGGCGGGGGCGGGGGCCGTGAGAGAAAGTAAATAAATGCCGCTGCCTGTTATGGGCTCTTGTTCTGAAGATATTTGAGCGTGCGTGCTCGAAATCACAGCGAGAGCGAGATTTCTTTGTTTTCCTCCCACTTCAGCTCAGCGTGCTCGTGCATCTCGCGCTCTAAATTGCAGCGAGGTGAAAATTGCTTCTGCGGCTTTCCAAGGAAACCTTTAGAAAACCTCCAAAAAGCCGAGGAAGCAGCGTTGCATCCATCCGCAAGGATTTCGATTATTGCATTTTTAAAGTTTTAATTTCTTATGTTAAATTATGTATGCTGAACAGCGGCCTCCAGCACCACTATTAATCACAGAGAGCTGTACTGCCCCCCCAGAAAGCTCGAGGAGGCAGCTTGTCTTCATTTTTACAAAAAAGAAAAATTGTAAAGGTGATACTGAGCTGAAAAAAACATTTATCAGACCACACAGTCAACTGTCCCCAGACTCTGTAATTAAATACCTTTTTAGTTGGCGGCTGGCGGCGCTGGCGAGCTTCAGGAGGCGGAGCCTGTAAGTTTAATTGGTTTAAAGCGACAGCGTGGAAGAGCGGATCAGATGAGGTCGGCGAGAGACGAGATCGATGAGGAGCTGTTAAGATCAGGCGATCAATGGAGGAAGGGGAGAAGCTGATTTGTTGCACTGATGTCTTTTAACTTCATACCTGAAGAGGCGGCCGGGGGGGGGGGTCATGGATCATGGAGTTGAAAGGAATTGGATGGTGGTGGGAAACAGAATCTCAGTCCTTTCCCAGGAAACCAAGTTTGAGTCTGTGTGTGTGTGTGTGTGTGTGTGTGTGTAACGGGGTGGGGGCGACAGCCGTTACCATGGGGACAGTTAACACCAGGGCTTTGGGAGACGTTCCTCGGAGTGTCGTTGTTCCCGGTTCATGAGCGTCGACACCGTCGGCACTCTTAAATTTTCAGTGGACAAGGATCACAGTCTCTGCAGTTCTTAAATCACACACACACACACACACACACACACACACACACACACACACACACAATCTTTCAGCTCCACAAAGACACTTAAGGGACAAATGATTAGGGACAAATGGTTCTGATATCCTTCCAAGCAAACTTTGTGTGTGTGTGAGTGTGTGAGTGTGTGTGTGTGTGTGTGTGTGTGTGTGTGAGTGTGTCTGTGTGAGTGATGCCACATTTTGCGTCTTGGTTGATGAATTATTGACCTTTCCATTCTCCATCACTCTCTCTCTCTGCCCCTGTGTTCACCCGAGGCAACAGTATTGCCAAACCCATAAATAGCCAAGAATTGAAAGTGAATGAAAACAGATTAATAAAGAAAAAAAAAATTAAGACAGGAAGATAAGAAGAAAAAAAAATCCTGCAGAGGTCCAAAGGTTTGGTTTCTCACGACACTGACTAATGTTCAAACTAACTGTAGAGAACGATTCTGTCTTTGTGTGTCTGATTTCTGGTTCTGAGTTTTCAGACGGGTTTTAGCAACTGTTCCTCAAACAGCAGTGCGACATGCAGAGGTGGATTCTTTAACATGTGGCGATCCACGGTGTCTGTGGACTGATGATGTAATAACAGCTCCATGATGTTATGTAAAACCCACAGTCTTCCTGCTGCAGGCCTGGTTAATGAGTCCATAACGTGGCTTTCCCCTCTTCTCATTTCACACATCTGAGCACACCGCCCACACGTGGACTGAAATAGCTGCCATGTAACGGTCCTGAGAAAACCTGGGCCTCACATCCTGTTGCCTCTCTCCTATATTTAATATCTAAAATGAATAATCACGTGTCAGCGGTCCTATGGAGAGGATTGTCCACTGTAACGAGCGTGAAATATCCAGGACTGGTTGGAAGAAACTGCTCCAAATCTTCAAAAATGCAGGATTTCCTGCGAACTTTTGGAGGTGTTGATGAACTCATTGTGGGTTTTCACTTGTGTAAGTTGAACACCAGGATTTCCATTAATGGAGCCGCACACCAGCTGAATGTGTCTGCAGCTGCAGAGTGAGCAGATGAAAATCCCGAGGCTCTGACATTTAACATCTGCCACAGTGCTGGAAGGCAGTTGTCGGTGACGAATGGTCCTTTTGATTTACGGAGGGTTTGGTTTTTTGCATCATCCTGCCATGGGTCAAAATGAACAGGCATGAAATCTGGTACCAGGGAAAAACAGGAACTGACGTTACTTGGCGATCACAGCTGCACAAAACTCAAGACTTTTTAAGGCAAACTGTGTCCAGCGGCTGGACGTGATGCTGATGGGGCTGCTCAGACTGAAAGACACGATGGGTGTGTTGGAAAAAGCAAAACAATGAGCTAAAAGAGGCTGAAAAGCTCCGTACAGTGCAACAAATGAGTCACTGCGGCACTTTTAAAGGCATTTATTGATGAAATACACACTGAAGTTTTGTACGTAAGAAATTCCAGCCCCGTCCTAGACCCACAACACTCCTTGAATTAAATGTGGCAATGGAAACCAGTTCATTACATGTGCAATAAATAACAATAATACAAAATGAGGCAAGGAAAATGACACCTGGAATAAGTGCCTGTGTTAACCTGAAAATGAAAAAGGAACAAAAACAAAAAGTCTGACAAAATGGTCACAGAAAAACGGAAAGGGGGAGGAAAGAAAAAAAGAGAGAGACAAGACTAAAGTAAAATCCAGTCGTTTTTGTATTTCGGGTGCATTAGTGTATGTTCTGAGATTTCCTGATCACCCTCAGGACCAGAAGGCATTTAGTGACCTGAGGAACTGACTGGAAAAACCGAGAAAAACAGTAAGAAAAGAAACATTGGAGTTCTACGCTGAAACCTGGAACCATCTGAGAACCGTATATTGCACATTTTCCTTGCAAATACAATAACCACATTGCCAGATTCACACTTTTTTTTTCTTTTTTTTGCGCTTGACCTAGAAAAGAACACACCGATGTGTTTGTTATACACTGACAGAGCAATTGCGTAGACATTAACACACTAAGAATACAAAAAAAAGGGAATTCAATTGCAAAAATTCATAATTTAAGCCATTTGATGCATGAGTCCAGTATAGGTTTCACCCAAAAAAAGAGAGAAAATACAATTTGAGAGCAAAAAGGAGAGCAGGTCTCTTTTCCAAAGATGAACAAACCAAGAAACTACGGCAGAAGTCACTTATCCAGCATTAATAAATAACAGGAATACAAAAGTGGACAGATTTATGGATGGCTCATGGGAGCATGCCACCGTGAGGTTTGGTTTAGCTGATGACCGATTTCCCACTTTGTTTGGGGGGTCGCTGAGGCCAGCAGTCTCCATCCAGCGCTTGAACGCAAACGCCAAGTCTTTTGTTCTGCGGACTGCACCACCCACAGCGACGACATTCAGTGCACTTGAGCGTGGTACTTTCCAGAGCTGGGGCGCCTTTATATATATATATATATTTTTTTTGGAGTCCGTGCAGCCGTGTGAGCTACCCTCGAGGTCTCGCATACAAAACCCGCCTGTGAGATTATTGAGCTTCTGCAGACAGCTCGGAAACGAGGGCGAAAGAGCGAGCTGGGCGGCGGAGGAAACTGTCGCACAGCCAGAGTGGACACTCATTACAGCGGAGCAAACACAGAGGAGCCTGGTTAAGTCGCCAGGAGGGATTCTGCTCCCGCCCAGGTGAAATGAGATGAGATGTGGCTACCTTCAGAGAGCAAGCCCGCGAGATGTCTCCACAAAAGCAGGAGGAGTCGTCTGCTCATCACAGTGAGACAGTCGCGAATGGAGTGAGGAGATAAAAAACAGGCTGACAAGGTGTTGGAGGTCAAAGCAGATCTCCTCGCCCCGGGCCGGGGCTGATGCCGGCCCGCCTCTTAGTTCGGCTGTGAAACGCAGCGTCTCAATGTTGGTGCTGATAAAAACGACATGGACCCAGTTGGTCCGGTGCACAAGAGGCCCAACATGCAGACACGGAGTCTGAACGTTGGAGGGGAGAAGGTCAAATCTCCAAACAGCTCAGCAGAACTTTGGGGGGGGATTGTGCTGCCTGTGGTTCTGGATGGCTGAGACCTGCAGGGCCAATTAGATGCTCGAGATTGAAGCAGGTCTCAACGTGACTCAGAGACACCTCAGCAGAGAAGCCTCGTAATAAGTGTGAGGCAGGAGGTTGCAGCGATGCAGCACACATCCAAGTTCTCACCACTTTCACCTTTATGTTTCAGTCTGAATTTATTTAAAACTCCCTCCGTTTGCTTTCCGGAACAAGCCTCGACATGTGGGCAAACCAAACCCGACAGATCGCTGAAAACACTTTGTCTGCAGAGCGAGACGCCCGACGACTCGGGTCCAAAAAGCCAAAAAGATGACGGGGGAACTTAGCAACACAACGCTTTTCCATCTTGGACTCAGTCTCTCTCTCTTGAAGTTTGAAAGTTGTTAGCACCATAGAAAGCACCAGAGGCCATTGATGACCATCACTATGGAGATGCCCCCACACACCCATTCCATCAGGGTTTGTTCACACTGCAGCCTTTTGTGTTGAAATCCAATCCAACTTGTCTTTTTGTCACAAGACAAGACGATGCCAAACTGAAGATTTGTTCCAGTGCTAATCTCAAATACAGCATACAAATAATAATAACGATACTTTTTTTGCAGTTGGAATTTTCCTAATTTTTTCTTCCCTCTGAGTTTGTGAATTTCTTTTTCTTTGAACCTGAGGTTGGTTTTTTTTTCGTACCAGCTGGGTATTTGGCCTTCTCTCCAATAATTGTTCCAATTGTTTCTGTCTCTACACTTTTGCAAAAAAGGTAAATTGAGTCTAAAATTGCTTCACAAAGAATGAAGAAAATGTGCAGTAAAAACCTGAAAGGTGGTGCAGTGTGAACGGAACCATGTGAAACCAGAAGAGGGAATAAAAACTGCCCAAATGTGGCCTGTGTTTCAACCCGCTTCCTCTAAACCGGTACGAAGCGGTCTGTGCAGCGTTTGTATGTAGAGTCATTAAAATAGTAGCACCTGGTTGGAAAAAGCTGATGTACATTCTTATCAGAAGCAGACCGGAGGTGCCGATACGACGACGCGCCGAGGACTCGGGTTGTGAACAGTAAAATAACCGAATGGCTTGAAACGAGCTGCGCGTAAAGCCTTTACAACACCAAACCCCCACTTACAAAAAAACATGGCGGCAGACTGTAATTACATTGTTGGTTGTGTGGATTTTCACCAACCTCTAACACAACACTCATCAGCGAACACGTGAGGCTCATTGTTTTTGGTTTTCATGGGGATTTTTAAGAGATCTGCCTAATAAAATAAAAATAAAACACCAGTTCCTTTTTTTGTTTTTGTTTCTATGCTTTAAAAAGTTGTTTGTTTTTTTGGGCGATGTGCAACAACAGTCTTCACAGCAGGTTTGCAGAAATAAAAGAAGAAGAGAGCAGAGGGGAGAAGTCACAAGAATCTGATTCCACCTGGACCGAGCAGGTACCAGAAGTGTCAAAAACCAAAAACAATGAACACCTGGCACAGGTAACTGCATTAAGGGCCTTGACGCATGCAGAGGTGGTGCTGGTCCGGAGGGGCTGGGTGGAGCTGGTTCGGTTCAGACCCGGCGGCTCTAAAAACACTGACAGTCTAGGTCCTTTCATGTCGCAGGGCTCCTATACACAGTTCCAGTTCTAAATCCCGGACGTTCCAGATTGTGGACGATTTCAGGAAAAAATGTGGAATATTTTTCTGGACTGCACGAACGTCTGGCTGCATAGGAACCCTGCGTGTGAACATACAGACACAAGAGCTTGCTGTGGGCAGACACGATGCAGAGGGTAAATAATTGTCATTTAATTACTGACCAGACGGGTCAGTGAGGTAATACTACTCTGAGGTCTGACATGGCGTTTTAAGGATCCAGTTGTGGTAAGGTTGAAGACAGCTTGCTTCAAACGTCCCGTCTGACAGAACATGGGTTTGCTGCGTCACACACTTAAGAACAGCACGTTCCCGAGGAACAGTCCTCCTCAGGATTAGAAACAGACATGTTTTAAAAGCACCAAATGACCAAACACTAGTCATTTTATTCAGAATTTCTTTATCAAAATGTTCAAAAAAACCTCTGTCCCTGCGCAAAACCTGAATTTGCAAGTTATTTCTCAAAAAAGACTCGGAGATTTGTGTGACGTCAACAATATTGAACACTGGCTATTCTGCAAAAAACCCCAACTTTTATACTGATTTTTGTGAGAAAAAAAAATCCACTTGTTAAACTGAATTTCTGTGCAACTTTGAACATTTGTAACTCCAGCTGGCAGTGAGAAGTAACTGAAATAGACCCAGGAAACGCAACACTGTGACATCAGTAATCTGCATTCATCTTTATCCACCCGGCCCGTCTGCGGCGCTTCAGTTACCTTTTAATCTGTCATTTCTCCTTTTACATCACTAATCTCCATTTGCTTGTCACCAGAATAGAATTTGGGCAAAAAGGACGACGAGCGGCGCTGGTGTGTGTCTTTTTTTTTTTTTTTTTTACAAGAGTTGCTTCCGTAGCAGCTTTGGGAGAGTTTTGCAGTAAGAAGAAATGCACGCTGTGTGGACAACGCTCGCTGCCAGCAGAACTGAAAGCTGGAAAAATGTGGGTGTTAGCAGCATTGGCCTGGCTGGTGCTGCAGAAACACAGGGACGGATACTAAGGACTGCATGGTGCCAAACTGAACAGATAAAAATCTATAAAAAAATGAACTCGGTTCTGCCCAAATATTGCATTTGTATGTCTCACAGGCATCTGCAGTCATCAGTGTTCTGTAGCATTACTGGTAAGATAGTATTTGTTGATAATTATGTAAAATGAACTGTAACCTGCAGGTGAGATGCGGAGCATGTGGGTGGGGGGGTAGTTTCAAAGCTTTCTCCTTAAGTCTTGTAATGCTATGAGCGCAATATAACCCCCCCCCACCACACACACACACACACACACACACACAGGGTGAAGGATCTGATATATCTGCTTTGTGTCTTTCTCAGACAACATAAAGATGCATTTATATATTTTGATACTGATAGTGAGTCTGTCTTTAAAAAAATCCTAATTTACTGTATCACCACCGGACACTTTTTGCCCAACACATAGATAGCACTTCTGGGATCCACTCTGTTTTTTTGTTGTTTTTGTTTTTTTTAACAGTCTAAAGTCTCTCTTACTCTCTTCAATCTCTCTCTCTCTCTGTAATGACATTTTATGTACAATATTGGTATATAGAACATAAATTACTACACAAAAAAATTTAGCCTATTCACAATTGACAATCATCAAGAACCCAATAGCAAATTAGACAAAGCCAACAAAATGAAATGGAAAAAAAAAAAGATTCAGAGATTCGATTTACTTGATAAACAGCTTAAAGTTGATGCCTGTTATATAACCTTTTCCATATACTTTCTGTGCTCCCAAGATGTGTCGAGTGTATTGTGAAAAGAAATTTTAAAAAAAAACACCTTTTTGTATAAAAAGAAAAATGTCCTCCCCTCCTCTCAGTCACTGTTTGGGAGGAGGAAAATCTGCACGAAGCTGAAAAAGACGGTCACGTGACTCCCGACATCTTGTTTGCGTGTAAACAGAGCACCAGTAGTGTCTTGGTTCCATGTGTCTCTTCTGTACAAAAGTATAAATATATGCTTTCTCTCCATTTGTTTATTTTTTCTTGTTTTTTTTTTGTTTTGTTCACATATCTAGGATGTAGCGGACAAAAAAAATGGTTGTTTTAGTTCCTAAAAACACACCAGTGTTGCAGTATCTGTGCTGGAGGTTGCCAGTTTTGTGTTGTGTTTGTCCCCCCCCACTACCCCTTCAAATCCTGATTTGCTGGCTTATGCTGACGTTTTACTGTCGGGCGTTTGCTTGGTGTTGGTTGATCGTCTTTGCATAAATAAAAAAAAAAAAACAAAAAAGTTTCGGCACAGTCTGCAGCCACTGGGCCCCCAAAAAAAACAAAAAAAACAAAAAAGAAAAAGGTAGAAGAAGAAAAGAAACAACCGTTGGGTCCGTTTTAGCTACAGCAGATCCATCTTGGGTCTGTAATGGAGCAGGAGGGGGGATTTCTGGAAGGAAAAACAAAAACAGCACCTCAGCAAGCGGGTTTTTGTGAGAGGCCTCCACAGACCGGTGTGACCCGGAGGGTCACGGCTTTCTTTCCTTTTCAAAACGCTAAGTGGAAAGGAAAAGTTGGAAGGAATAGATCTGACAGCCATGTAAACCAAGGTGACCGTCACCATGGAAACAAAGCCCCGGCCCAGCTAGTCTGTTTCTACTTTAGTGAAGTCTAAGCTACGTTACGCTCATCTCAGAGCAAAACTCGCTAGCTAGCGCCGCGGAGAACGGAACGTTTAGCCTGCATAGCAACAGTAACCGAGGGGGGCGGAGCTTAGTGAACCGGCAGTTGGTCAAGATGGCTGCCAGCCACACAGTAACAGTTTAGGCCTGGCAGGCTGAAATACTGACAGAAACTAAGGTTGAAAAGATAATTACAGAGCTCTCAACCTCAGTTTTGTTAGATTTGTGGTTGGATATGACAGCTTTTTATTCGCCAACACTTTTGAATCAGTCTAAACTGTCTCCACATCACGTACCTTAAATCTCCATCTTGTCACGACAACGAATTTCAAAGTGTGGTCCTTCCCCAAGATTTCCTCGTTGCATAAAATGTCCAGCTGCAAAAAGAAGACAAAAAAATCATCAGAAAAGATCAAATTACTGAACAAAATCTGACCTGAGAGGAGTTTGTGCTTTTCTCCTCGCAGAGAAACGAATCTCCATTCCCCTCAGAGGAAGATGCCAACATGACAGCCCATGACTGACGCTGGTTTAAGGTCCAGACATAAAACCTCCAGCCCCTCTGCTTTCAGCCTGAGTTACAACGTGGCCATCTCTCGGAGAGGAAACTCGGTTCGAGCTTATTTGACATGGCAGGGGCCCCTGGCACCTGGGCCCCCGCGGGGCTTTTTGGGGGAGAAGACAACAAGTTCAATCGTGAACAGGAAGCCAGATCCCCCCCAACACTCCTGCGAAGTCAACATTGATATTCTGCTGAGCGCTGCCTTGTATCTGCATCTGCCAATCAATACTGTGAGACAGAGGCTGCACACTGCCACAGCGCCACCTGCTGGCATCTGATGGATAAACACCAACCAGCCGCTATCGGCGTCAGTGCTGGGAAACAGGATTGAGATTAGGAAAGAAACCAAAAATAATCCAGAGGAATAGCAGGGAAGTCACAGCAAAAAGAATCACATCTCTGATCATCACAGACGCTCATAACTCTGACTAAAATAAAACTAAAAAGTGACTTGATTCTTTTTGTTTGTCTTTTTAAATGAGGGGTGAGGTTGGAAATTCTTCTGCTTCTTAAGCATTTGAATCCCAGTTGGATTTGTGGTCATGAAGATAAAAACTGAGTTTTTACATCGTTTTTCACGTGACGGCGACAATATGCAGCCTGACGTTGTAGATCTTCACAGTAACGTGGGTTCAGGCTGGTGTCTCCTGCACTTTAACCTCTACAGTCGCTGTGGAGGATGAAGCGGAGGGCGACGAGCAAACCGCTCTCGGACAGAGCCGCTTGTTGTGACGCTCGGCGCCGAGCGGGCTCCAACGAAAACTTGTGATCGTCGACACAGATAGCACAACAATGGCTGACGATATGATGGAGCCCGCCCACTCATCTCTGTGACAGCCAGCAAAAAAAACAAAGGGACGGAAAATAGAAAAATAGAAGGCGGCTGCGATGATTATTCACCGCACCCTGAAAAAAAAAAAAATCCATCTGTCAAATTATCGCCCACCCGTCCCCGCACACCACCCTGTTGCGACAAAGACAATAAATAGAAAAAATTACCGCGTCTAGATATCATGAGGGCTCGTATCCTGCTAAATATAACAAACACAAAGGCCCCGTGTGAGTCAGCGCACAACAAAAACCCACTTGGTCTCCGTGTAATCCTCTCTGATTAACGTGCTCCACGCCGCCCAGCTGGAGCCTCAAACAAACACCCTCTCCTGTAAGTCACGGTTTTACACCTTAATGAATGTACGCGTGGCGGACGGCGCTGGTCCAGGGCCGTACCTCGTTAAACGATGTCAGGTTGAGCTTCTTGGCGATGAACTTCTTGAGGTGGAGCACCGTGGCTTGCGCCGAGCAGCGGATCCACTTGCGCTTCAGGCCCCGGAGCTTGCTGCTGTTACACTCCAGGCAGATGCTGACCTGCAGGGGGGACACGCCAACGCAGATGTTGAACAATCCCCTCACGGGGACGCACACACAAAACACCACGGCCACGGTTTTATCTGCTTCTCTAATCCGTGGTGACACCAGACGTCAGGAGCGCGGTGGACTTCCTCTCCTGCTTTCCCAGGACTTCTCGGTGAACCCGTCTCCGTTGAGCTTCTTTCGTGTGACCCGGTGTCGCCGCCATTGGCCCGTGCACTTGTTTTTCCCCCTGAGGTGACACGCTAGGTGGTTTTGGCAGTCGATGGTTGTGAGAGTCAGAATGCATTACTGCCACTGAGCCTCTGCCCCCCCACCACCCATCCCCTGTATCAAACCACAGGAGAGCAGGACTGAATCTTTGGATTTCCTCAACTGTGGCGCTCTTTTCCTCTCTCTCTAACGTCGCCCTGCTTTCTGCTGGAAATCATCTCGGTTCTCCGATCAAAACTGGCAACGCTGTGATATATCAGCTTCCCCGCAGCGGTGGTGGGGGGGCTCATAATGTGAAATAAAAGCCTCGGCGGCAGACTGCGAGGCAGCTTCATTACATTAGTGACGTCTTTATGGAGCCGGAGCGTCGTCCTGCAGGTGCAGCGGCGAGGAAAATATCCCGCCTGCCTCTGCGGTGCCACGGCGAGGAACGCCTGCTCCACAGACTCCTCGCAGTCCTGCATATTGCTTGGCCCTGTGTGTGTGTGTGAGCATTGGGTTCGGACCGCTGATAAATCAGGCTTTGCGAAGCTCGATGAATAATTCACAGCGGAGACTCTCCAGTTTCTCTCAAGTCAAACCCAAAATAGCTGGAGTTTATTAGATTTCAGCAGCGTGGTGTCGGCCTGCAGACGTCTGACGGAGCCTGAAGGTGACCCCCGTCCTCTGGAAATATTAACCTCTGACACGCCGCCGCTCCACGCTCCTCGCTCCTCGCACTCTTTTTGTGTGTGTGTGTGTGTGTCGCTGCCGTCATTATCTCCCTCTGGCACAGCTTTCCACTTCAAGGTTGTCTTCCGGAAGGTCGTCCAGGAGACGGCGGGGAAGTGTTCTGGAAATCGGCCACGTGCGGCGCTTTGGCCTGTTTGTCCCGACACCTGATGACACTGCGATGGGGCAGGGGGGGGGCGCAGTCGCCACTGTCGGCTTTCTGGGACAGTTTTGTCCCTCGTGCACTGGACTTTTTTCCCTTTTTTCTTTCCGGTCGTCATTTTTGCTCACACCGCTGTAAATCCCCCGTTGTGTCATCTCATTTCTCAGTTTCCTCTCGTCACCTGTCCAGTTTGTGTTTATCATCTGCTAAACACCTTCACACCTTCATCATCACCTTCTCTGTGCACCAGCTCCTTTATCAGGATATATTTTATGTCTTATGCGATGATATTGATGCATATAATGATATAGTGTCGGTAAAATGGGAGTGTTTGGATTAGGTCAGCGGCGCCTGACTGAGGATAATCCGGGATGCCGACCTGCAGCCTCAGTTTGAGGGGTGGACACTCACAGAAAAGCAAACAGAAACCACCTACAGACGATCTGCAGGTCGTCTGCAGGCAGTTGCTCAGTATTCCTTGGCGCTCGCCCTGATGTTTGACGTGGCTGCATTCGGCTCACACTCGGCCACATTACATATTCGGAGCGCGTTCTGCGGCGCTGCAGATTCTTCAAAGGGCGAAATCTTCACCCTCACCGGGCCAGCCCGCAGCCTGCCCCCCCCCCCACCACCATCACACACACACACACACACACACACACATACACACACACACGGCAGTAAAGAGCTGCCTGACTCGAGACGACTGGCTCGTTCGCGTCGACAAAAAACATCCAAACAAACATCAAAAAGACAAAAGAGCCCAGTCGCTGTAAAACCCGCCTGGTGAACCCCGGGCCTATAATTAAAATGCAGGTTTTAAAAAGGTAATTGTCCCAACAATTATCACCAACACTATTTTTGCTCCTGACAGGCTGCTTGTGTAACCTGTAATTATTTCATTCCACTTGCTCCTTCTAATCTTATCTGAGGGGACAAACTAATTTGGGCTGTCCTGGAAATTTCCTTAAAATTGGTTTATTGTTAAAGGGCCAGTTCCCCTAAATTAAACAGTAAACAACAACATATGCTCGCTTACCTTTTTAGTATCATCTAGCAAAGCAAGCGGTTTGGATTCTATTTATTTACCCAGGTTCTTAGAGATATCTGAGACTTCTGCCTCCTTACCACTAAAATGAAGGACGGGACAAACATCTCATCACACACAGTCAGCGGACGAAGTCTCACCTGCTCGTCGCTGCGGTGATAGTCGTTGTCCTCTTCCGGCTTCTCCTCTCCCGCCTCCTTATTGGCCGTGTCCTCGGACTTTGCGTCGCCTGTTTGGGGAAAAGCAAAATCGGCTCTTTAGCGTGTGGCTTCTCCTGGGCACAAACTGCGCCCGCGGTGTTTCTGCTTTCGACGGCACTCGAGCAGCACGTTTCCCCCACGATCGCGCTCATTAACCTGAGTCGAGAGGCTTGGGCTTAATGGTCGTCCGCGGCGACGCTGTTGAAAACAAGACGCCGGAGGGAACGTGCCCGTTCGTCCCTCTGCGGTGTTTAAAAACTTGATGGATTAAATGAAAATAAAAGCCTCCTGTCTGTGTCACAGCCTCCCTGTAAGTGACTTATCTGGTGTCTGGCCACGTCTCTGGCGCGCGGCGTCTTCTCATCGGGAAAAGACGCTCGTCGCCGGCCCGGACTGATGAGCCTACACGAGGCCCGGCATCGGCTCTGCCTTAATTGAGTTCATCTGCTTTTGTCATTTGCAGCTTTCTCGGGGAAATGAAGGGAGCTATGGAGGTGGGGGTGGGGTCAGAGAGCAGCGACCTCTGGCATGTAGAGAGGAAGAGATTTCACACACTCTGTTCAGAGCGGTGCAGGAGGGCGGAGGTGGCGTTTAATTAGAGAAGCCCGAATGATGCAAAACGGGTCAAATATAATTTAGCTTTTATTTTTAATAAATATTACCTGTAATTCTCCCGTAGACAGAGAGGAAATATAAAAAGGAATTATCGTCCAGCATCTTCAACCCTCTTACAGATAACAGGATGATGGCTGTTACGATTTTTTCTTTATGGATTTTCTCGCCGCTTTTGAACTTTTTTCGATATGAAACTTGAGTTATCAGAGTCAGAAACTGCGGCGCCGGGACAAAATTGCTGCACACAGGGGTATGGCCTTTAAAAACAAACACAAGATTCAGTCCATTCTTCCTGGATTCGGTGGCTGTGATAACACGGTGTGTGGACAGTTTACTGCCCCACACACACACACACACACACACACACACACACACACACACACACACACACACACACACACACACACACACACACACACACACACACACACACACACACACACACACACACCCTCACCCCCGTAACCATTTTCCATTTGGGCTAACTGTCACCAATTCCACAGGGTATTACGGGGAAAGGTGCGAGCTGGCTGCGGTGATTGTCCCCACGGTCGGCCTCGCTGATTGCGTATCGAGAGGGGCTCGCTCTTATTGTTGAGCTTCACCTTCAAACAACCCCCACCCACCCCCACCCGTCTCAGTGACTCTGAACAGACACGGCGGCCCCGTGTGTGTGTTTTTCGAGGCGGAGGCGTTAAAACAAGAGGAAGCTCTTGCAGAGTCTGTCTTTGTTTCGCTCCGGTTTAATAATGTGGCGCCCGGCTGACGGCTTTATGACTGATGGGACCTCTGGCGTATGTTTTCAGGTAAGGTGCTGCTTAGGGAACGAGCTGGAGGGAAGCGGCCGTTTGTGTGGGAGCTTGTATATTGTCGTGAAAGAGAAAATTGCACTCGGCGGACCCGCATCCCTCTATTTTCTTGCGTTAGGGGCTGAGGAAAGCAGGTAATTCGGAGAGAATGAGACAGTGTTTGCTGCAGGGAATCAAGTTTTTGTTTTTTATTTTGCAGCTGTCGCATATTGTTTATAAGACCCAGAGTGAGCAGAGCTGACATTTACGGCCTGATGCGACACGTGACGGGCCGACAGCGCACACTTTGCACAAATGTCGACTGAAGCCGATGTTTTATCGCGTCACCGTGTCCCTGTATTGCAAATTTGAGTCTTCATCACCAAAACAAGAGAGGACGGGATTAACGGCCATGACGGCCACCCCCCCCCCACACCACCCCACAGGCCGGGGTCTGGACCTGAGCCGCTCATTCTGCGTGACGGCGACGTACCGTTGCGCTGGTCTAGATGCGACTTCATGTTGCACAGCTCTCCTTTAATGTCTCCGGGCACCTCCATCCCCAGCTTCTGGTAGAACTCCCTCTGCTTCTTTATCTCCGCTGCACGA
Source organism: Psettodes erumei (assembly GCA_016785225.1). Classification (NCBI taxonomy): domain Eukaryota; kingdom Metazoa; phylum Chordata; class Actinopteri; order Pleuronectiformes; family Psettodidae; genus Psettodes; species Psettodes erumei. The sequence continues at coordinate 70,642 of JAFBJZ010000777.1, read as the reverse complement.
GAGGAAACACGAGGAGGGTTATTTCCCCCCCGAGGTCGCCGCTCCTCTGGCTGGCTTCGTCCGGAGAAGACCACACTTACCCTCTTGAAGTCCCGGTACCAACTTGTACACGATGTCTTGCATTGTTCTGTCATGGCTGAAAAAGAACAAGGATATATTAATATTAGTCGCCGTGCTAGTTCACGAGAAGTGTCGACCTTGTGGGTCCATGGCCACTGACAACCCCTCATTTAAAAGTGGTTTTTCGCGCAGCTTCGGCGCTGGGGGGTCAGACGTCACGGAGGCCGGAGGGGTCATGAGGTCATCGCCGGGGCGAGAGTGCAGGAAGAGACATGTCTGCTGCAGCGTCGGCCTTTCATTGCTGCAGACTTCCTTGCATTTTTCTCTACGTACAGGATTTACGCCTCGACGTGCGGCGTCTGCAGCAGGAAAGGTCGGGGGCCGCCGATAAACAGCGCAACTCGGGCGACTTGAACACCTCATCATGGCGCCAGCGGCCGAGAGGCCAGAGCGCAGCGTACGCTCCCGTCAGTCCGTGTTAAACCGTCTCCTTCCTGTCGGGCGGGGCGGGGGGACCCAGGTGTGCGGCGTGGGCTCGGGTCTGCCATCGCCGTCACCGCGACGGGGCGTCCTGACACCTCCAGTTTGTTACAATAAACCTCTGAATAATAACACAGCGTGTGTGTGTGTGTGTGTGTGTGTGTGTGGCTCCAAACAGCAGCGACACACTGACCCCTGGTGGACACAACAAACAACACACGCGGTGGGTGGGGGGTGGGGAGCGTTCATGCACGTCGGTTGTTGTCATAACCGGAAGAATTTCGAGCGTGTGAAATCGCGGCGGATCAGAGCCGAGCCGCGATCGGTTCAGCGAGGACGAGTTTGATCAGACAGGCAGATGGGAAACATCTGCCGTCTGTCCGTGATGTTTCACCATCAACTCCAATTTCCTGCACGCGAAGAAGCAGCTGCAGGAAGACGCATTTCCTGCAGGCGGCACGGCGCGGACGTGCTAAATTGCTGGCGCGTGTCAAGTTTGTGCGACGTATTTAATGCGCGAGTTTCCGCCTCGTTTCTGAGATACGACATCTTCAACCTGAAGAGTCGTTTGTGTGTGAATGGGCCGGGGTTGCTGTCGCCGTGTGTTAACAGAGCGGCTGACCCCGGGGTCGAGGGGCCGCGGGGAGGGGGGGGTCGGCGTCTCCTGCTCCTGCAGGCGAGTGGAGGTAAAATGGACACGGTCCCTGGCAGCTGATTATTGTTTGCTGGCAGCTGCAGTGCTGGTGCCCCCAGAGGCAGAGAGCAGCTCCCTGCACACTGATGGAGCAGCGGCAACGTGTGTGTGTGTGTGTGTGTGTGTGTGTGTGTGTGCATGTCTGAGAGTCAAGGATTCAGAAGCAAACCTAGAGACAGGAGGAAGAGGAGGAAGAGGAGGGTACTGTAGATAGAGAAGAGAGTGTAACTGAAGCGCAGCAGTGTGCGTTTGTGTGTGTGTGTGTGTGTGTGTGTGTGTGTGTGTGTGTGTGTGTGTGTGTGTGTGTGTGTGTGTGTGTGTGTGTGTGCAGCGGCTCCCTCACTCACCCGATGTACTGCAGTGGATGGCTCTGATGAATAACAATCCTGCACGTGGGGCACGTGTTGTTTTCCTCCAGATACTTCACTAGGCAACTTCTGCAGACTGGAGACACACACACACACACACACACACACACGGTTACACACATATAAACGAAGCCTTTGTGTTTTCACACAAAACACGTGTTTTTCTGATTTGAATGACAGATGGTTCAGCTCAGACGTTGCTGCGACATCTTCAGATCTCGTGTCTTTAAATCGTCCCAGCCCAGCAACTCTAAATCCCAACGTTCCCACTTAACGAGAATTCACATCGGAGCCGCGGAGTCGCTCGGCGTTCGCCCGCGAGCCGAGCGACTCCCGTCTGTGGACCGAGAGCCCCCTCCGGTGGACAGACGGGGAACTACGCTGTCTGGGTCCGTCTCGCAACATGGACACCTCCGCCTGGAGGCGTGAACGTGGGTCCAGCTCTGACGCGTTCCTTCAGTAAGACGCTGATTTAAACGTGCGCGTCCTTCTTTGTGTCGCTGCACAAAACACGGTGAACTTTAACCCTTGGGATCTTACTCACACACCTTGTCTTCACTCACGTGTCGTGCACGTGCGCTCCTCTGAGATGTGTGTTTGTTTTTTTTCAGTGAACCTGTCGGGCGGCCTGGACATACCGAGCTGAGAGAATGACGAACGCAATCTGAAAACACAAACAGGTTTCCCTTCATTGTGTTCCAGGAAAAAAAAAAAAACAACAACCCCGGTGCGACTGATTGGTCCGCGCTGAAATCTGCTTAGATTACTCTCGCCAACTCATACGTCAGAAGGCCCGTGCCAGGCGTAAACACGTCAGGTCCCATTAAACTGTGCGGCGAGATCGCCCGCGGGCCCGAAGGTCCAGAGACGGTGCTCGTTATTCTGCAGCGGACGAGTCGCTATCTCACAAACGAGAAGCGCACAAACCACCACAATCTCAGCGCGGTGCTGACACTGCATGGTAACGCCCCCCCAGCGAATTCAAGGTCACACCTCTGAAGCCCACACATGAAGCACTCTCCTGCTCTTCATCGTCCGGACGACGCGGTCAGAAATGGCGAGGACGTGCGGTTTGAAGCGTCGCACAGGAAACATACAGACTGGACGGGATGGGCCGGGCCGAGCCGAGCCGAGCCGGGCCGGACTGGGCCGAGCCGAGCCACCCTCACATGGTCAACAGCTGCATTTTGACATTCTCTGCAGACTGAAACGACGGGCCTGGGATCATGTGACGTTTTGGTTTTTTTTAACCTCAGCTACTGAAGCTCAGTTCTCATGTGGAACCAGGTCCAAAGCCAAACAATGAGCAACATCTTAAAAACTGGGTCTTCCCTTTGGCTTCTGTCATTTTGTGGTTTGTGTCCGTTTGTCTCGCCCAGTTCCTCTTTGTGTTCTGTTCAACTTCTGTTTCGCGTTTAGCTCGTGTTGCTTAGAAACTGAAACGGAACTTTTGGGCGCGGTGAATGCTAATTTTTTTAGTTTATGCATTAAAACTAAATATGCATTTTGATGTATTCTGATGTACCAGCACGACCGCAGCAGCGTGCCGTGCAGAAAATGAACGGCGAGAAGCGACGGCGAGGCAGACAAAGGCGAGCCGGGGACCTACAGGTGTGCAAGCACTCGGTGACGGTGGTGGCGTCGATCAGGTAGCCCTCACACAGGCGACATGTGATGTGGGCGTTGATGTGACACAGCTTTATCTTCCTCGTCAGCATGTCGGGGTTCTGACAAAGAAAGAAAGAAAAAAAAGAGGATTAAAGCTTCGGCCGAGCGACAGGAGACAATTAAACAGCTTCAGTTCAGCACGTGTTTGCTCATGCTTAGCAGCAGCAGTAGCAGTAGTAGTAGTAGTAGTAGTAGTAGTATTTCCTTTGCTCTTCCTGCATGTTTCCAACTGCAGTGTCAGCATATATTTGCACACGAATGATGTCATCAGTAAATGGGACCAATCTGAACGTTTAAATGCTAAAATCAAAGGATAGAAAAAGAACAAAATTAACGTCAGTCTGAAACTCGTGCGGTTCCTTCTCCCCCCCATCACCACAAGGTTTCAGGTTATAATCTCTGCGAGGGCGAAACCGCCGAAAACTGCGAACGACAAGACGCGACGCGCTCGCTTCCTGCGTTGCGTAACATCCCAGATGTGCCAACAAAGAGGAAGTTAAACCCCAGCGCCCGGTGCCACGGCGAGCAGGTCGCAACACGCGCGCAGAGGGGGAACACATTTCCACAATTAATTTGGCCGCGCGTCTGGGGGAAGAGGATTCAGAACGTCAAATGTTCTGTTGTTCAAGCTTCTCAGATTGAAATTCCTGAGAAAGAATATTAAAGCAGGAGCCGCGGCGCCGCTTTCTACGTGCTAATGAGCCAGGTGGCGGTGTCGGGCCACGGGCGGAGGCCGCGAGCGGGAGCTGCTGAGTTTCACGCCCCCCTCGCCTCTCGCAGGTCCGCGGGGGAAGAAGGACTTGTTTTAATGTGACGCAACGACTCGTCGATTTATGGATCCGTACAAACTGTGGAGGCCTCCGGTGTCGCTCCGCGTGTCGGCGAATTTACGTTATGAAGCATTTTTATCTGCCACGGCCAGGTTTGGTTTCCCAGCAAGAATCAACTTTATCACATTTTATCTCTTTGAGTCCGTTAACCGACAGGATGCAGCGTCTCTGCAGATTCTGGTTCAGTTCTAAATGACAGTTTCATAAACCGACGATTTTGATTTGAAGAGATTAACATGATTAGTTTGAGGTAATTATTGATGTAAATATTCCTCATTTTTAGCTTCAGTACTGTGAGGCAGTGCTGCTGTTGTTTTGTTCAACTATTTAACAACTATAACTTTAACTATTTCAGTCGTCACCCTGAGCTTCAGAAACCTGTGCTGGGGCTTCATCACCTTTTGCTGATTTTTAAAAAAATATTTTGGATGTGAAATCGCTTGAGGGTCACGTGAGCGTTAAAATGGAAAGTGACGTAGCTTCCGTTTGTAAAAGTCATTATTTGCGGAGCTGGATTCCCTGTTTAACTCGGTGTAACTCTGCAGCTTCAGCGTTTGGGATCCACGTAAACAGGAAATGCTTTACTGAAGTTAACAACAACAAGAAGCCAGTCTTGATCCGCGTCCATTAAACGTCTGGTGTGTCCGTTCAGATAAGTTTTGATCTCTCACCCCTAATACCGCCATGCGTCGACTGTGGATGGTGCGGCGGCCACGTCTCTTCCTGCGGTTGTGCGGCCGACGGTGTTAGCTCCTCATCATGGAGAGCCTCTCATCGGAGCCTGAGGAGACAAGAGGGAGGGTGATAAGTTTTATATTTATATTTATCTATAGGTTTTAGCATGGTCAGTAAACCGGCAGCCTCAAAACCTTCCCAAATGAGTAATCTGGGAGACTTGATAATCTCCGTATGTAGATATTACCGATGCTGAACGTCTTAATCTGTGACGTTAGCTCATTAGCACCTCGTTAGCCAGGCTAGCCATCTCCCCGATTCACCGTCTCTAAGATAAGTGTCTGTCTGTCTCTTCCCAAAATGTGGAACTGCTCCTTTAAATAACAGCTTTAAAGACACAGCAGTGGAAATTCCCCCGGCGACGACGACGCTGCCACCCGCTCGGCGGGAACAGGTGACCGCCTCATGTGTCACCAACTTTAACACAACAGTCGCACAAGTGTCCCTCAAAGTTTGTGTCGTCCTCAGCAGTTGTGCGTCTGCACGGTGACTAAGTCCTGCCGCCGCTTTGTGTGAGTCAGTGCTTAATTGTAGGCGTCCCAACCGCTCTGGTCACGATGTGGGGGGTGAAGGGGGGGGGCATGCCAGGCAAACACCCAGCGCTGTTTCATCCTCCTCCAAACACACACACACACACACACACACACACACACACACACACACACACAGCTCAACAAAAAAAGACTGTGGACTGTGTGCTCATCAGACCGTGAAATTAGCCCAGTTAGCCAACAGAGATGAAATGGCACGGTGTGTGTGTGCGTGTCCTCAGTCAACCCACCCCCTCCCACACACACACACACACACACACACTGCACTGTGCTGCGTCACGCGCCGCTGGGCCTCCCGCAGATGTTGCCGTCACATGACTCCTCGCCGACGTCGAGCCGCGGCGTTTTAAAAACCTCGGCAGCGACAACGTGACAGATGTTGTTGTCGTTACCTAGTTTTCAACCTGTCGACCCGGGGGGGGGGTCAGGCCTGAGGCTGCTGCGTTCGGGGTCGGCTCGCATCCTGCGACGGATCCTGTTCGGTCCCGGGACATTAATTCCACGCCAAACGTGGCACAAATTTTTAACCCAATTTCCAGAAAACGGGCGGAGGAGTTTCCGTTCGCTGTGGAAAACGTGATGAAAAAGATGCTGTTTCGGCTCAATAACACGCCTCATGTACGATGGATTTATTCAGCAGGCAACGGTTCTGTTGCAGTAAAAACAAAAAAACAACGATGTGACATTTTGACGCTTGAATTTCCTGCATTTCCATTTGGATGAGCAAATAAAAATCTGCATAAAAACTGCACGTTTTGCGTCAAACGGGTTTTTCCGTGTCGGCTCGTGAATCTCTCGACCGTCCGCAGAAACGAACAAACACGGAACTCAGGTGAGTTATCGCCTGAGTTCAGGTGCATTTGCGGGAAACAGGAGGAAGACGAAGAAGAACAGGAACACGAGAAGAGAAACGAGCAGCGTGAGACCGTGGCCTTCATCGTCATCCTCCTCCTCCTCTTTACGAAACCTGTCGAGCGGCGGCCGCTTCCCCGCGGGCTGACTCGTCCCGGCAGAATCCTCCATGTCTCCACGGGTGGAGGCAGAGGATGGACCGAGGCCTGTGCGGTCAAAACGCTGCGTCAGGGCCGAACTGTCGGGCCTCAGGAACAGTTAACGGAATAAACCTGTCGCACTGGTGACCGCGGGTCAGAGGATCAGCTGACTGCCTCAAATGTTGAAACGCCCCCCGGACCGATTTAACGTTTCGCTGCTCGCTTCCTCCAGGAAAAGGCCGAAACGCCACACCAGATAATAGACGCCACCGCGAGGACATTCGGTCCGCAGCATGACTGAGCTGAGGGAACAAACGCAACGAACACGACTCCGGGCTGGACAAGGAGGAAGAGGAGGAGCAGGAGGATGAGGAGGAGGAGGAAGAGGAGGATGAGGAGGAGGAGGAACACGCAAGAGCGTTGATGGCTCATCAGGTTTGTGGTTCAGCTGCCGGAGCTGCTTTTCTTCACGTAGATGATGAAAACAGTTTAGACCTGAATCACACCTGCCGACTCGGAGCTCTGATTCGCTCGCTTATCTGCATCCTTCAGTCAGCTTGTGGACCTGAAGAGTCAGATCATGCGCACACACACACACACACACACACACACACACACACACACACACACAGGCTGAAGTAAGGGCCGTCACAATCCCTCTACGATGAGGATCGAGTCACGCTACGAGTCACAAATCCTCCCGCCGACTCCGTTACGACGTCATTTACGCCTTAACGGGGGCAGGAGTCCGAGCTGGAGATGAACAGCCATCGCAGTCAATCACACACTCACACACACACGGCGAGGTCACAAAGAGCCCCTGTTGGCCGGCCTGCGGGCGCTGGAGTGTTTGGCCTCGGCGCGAGTCGGCCGCCAGCTGGAGCGACGGACACTGAGGGTCTGCAGCCGCGGACGGAGCCAGGAGGAGAGGCCCCCGCTTGTTGTGGGGGGGGGGGGTTGGCTCTGCCACAAAAAACACACACACACACACACACACTCATTGTCTCTTGTTTCAACGGCGCTCCGTCCTCCTGCCAGGACCCGGGGAGATTGCTCGGACAATGGAGGCGATGCGGAGAGGAGCGGGCTGCGGCGGGCCGGCGAGCCGGGCTCTGCCAAGAACCAGCGCCACTTGAATAATTGAGCTTTGGGTTTGGGTCGCGAAGGCCGACGGCGGAGCGAGCGAGGCCTCGCAGGTCAGACACAACAGGAGGAGAAGAAGAACACGGGGCTGGTTCTGATTTGGCCTTCGGGTTGGAGACTCCTGTGCCGTGGGATGCAGAACTGGTTTTCTTACTTTTTTTTTTACTTGGAGGGAGGAGGAGGAGGAGGAGGAGGAGGTACCAGCAGCATCTGATCTGCACTGACCTGATGGAGAGTTAAACCACGGGACAACAAAGTCTGTGTCACCTTAGTTAAAAACACTTTGCATCCCAGGAGAGGAACTCAGTCCTCAGGTCCACTTCATTAACTCAAATGACAATGAATTAAATTCCTTAAATAAGAAATGGCAACCTCCCACACACACACACACACACACACACACACACACACACACACACACACACACACACACACACACATCTACACACTCGGACCGGAGCGAGGAGCTGAACACAAACGTGTTGCTCTTCTTTCCTGCAGCCACATTCTCTGTGATTTATGTCTGAGAGAAGATAAAAGATTTGTGGTTGTTGCTGATCGTTCCTCTCACACCAGCAGACCCAGTCCGGCCCGGTCCACGTCTCTTCTCCGTCAACGCTGCAGCGCGTCCGTTTAGAGGTCACGGCGGTGACGCGCGAGCATCCGCCCACGGAGGCCGGAATAATCCCGTCATCGATCCCGATCGATGACGGAATGGGGGGAGCTCCTGCTGACTTATTTTTAGGATCTTACAGGTTTTCCCAAAGCGCCAAAAAAATGGACTGGGGGACCTGGTGGATAAAACATCAGCCTGCCGCTCAGAGCCAGATGAAACACAACAAGGGGCCCGGTCTTTCCAGCGTGTGCAGATACAACAACACAACTAACTGTGCGGTTTCTCTCTGAGAGCAAACGGGTCCGGGATTCCCGTCGCAGCCGGGGCGCCGTGAGGAGCTTCGGATAAATGTTTCCTCGAAATGCCGCGTGCTATCAGCGCGGCCACATGGGCTCATTATCCGGCTCCTTTATAGTTTGTTACGACGCGCGACGCACGCGAGGACGAGAAATCAAAAGAGCGGAGGGTCTGAGGAGGCGCCGGCGGCTCGGAGACAAAAGAGACGAGTCTCAAACGAGACGTGCGGACGCTGAGCCGGCGGCGACGCGAGCGAACGTGAACCGGCGACCTGCGTCTCTGAGGCGATAACGTTTCAAACCTGTTGTCAGACAAACTAACACAAAAAAACAAACACCTGGAAACCGGCGTCTGCCACGTCCCGGCCGCGGTCCACACAAACCGGTGTTGTCGGTGGAAACACAACGCGACCCGCCGGGCCGGTGTTGACACAGCTCACACGGAGCAGAGCCGGACAGAACCGTAAACACATTCCTTCACACGAGCGCGGGAGGTGACGACACACGGGCTCTGCTGAGCTCACGATAACAACAAGTCGACCACGCCTGTTAGCCGTGGCTAACCCCCAACTGTGGTGTGTGTGTGTGTGTGTGTGTGTGTGTGTGTGTGGCTGATACGGATCTGAACCGCCTCCTGCGCCGGCGGCCAGAGACCCATTCGCATTCTCCAACCGTCGCGGCGTCCTGAAGGTTGCCGGCGTCTGGCGAGGAGCTCGCCGTTACTCTGCGGCCCAGTTGGCGGCGGCGGCTAAACAGCCGAGCGACACCAATAAACAGCCGACTTTAATGAAGTCATTAAACACGCGTAATGAGCGCGGCTGACTGCAGCTCCCACCACGAGGAAAGACAAGGGGACGATAACAAGCGAAGCAGCTGCGAGAGCTGGAAATTATTCAAACTGAGAACTGGGAACGGAGAGAGAAAGATAAAGTGGCTTCAGGAAGACGTGTCATCACGCCGCACGTGAAGGCGGCGCAGCGACGCCGGGCAGAAACAGGAACGTGACGGGTTTCCCCGGGTCCTGCCCCAGCACCAGAACCGGCAGCTGTTGCAGTAACGTATTTTGCAAGCGTAAATGATACGAAACAAACACGAGACGCTCTGGAGCTGCAACGATTCACGTCGACGTTTTCCCGTGGTTCCGGCGTGAGGAGACCAAACGAGAACCACCCAGTGGTCGCCTCGAACTCCGGGACGCTTCTCGTTTTGAGGCGGTTAGAAAAAAATGAACCGCAGACGTGACGCGTGACAGAACGATGGAGCCCTTTGTCGACTCTATCTTGTAAAAAACTTTTTTTTTTTCCCCTCCCTCGCCGCGCGACACGCTGATCTGATAATAACGATGGGAAATAACGGATCGATAAATCAGCCCTGACACGCGGCCTCTCTTCATCAGCGTGAGCGATCAAACCGCCGCCGTTTTTCTCTTGGTTTAATATTCGGTTTCATAAAAGCGCAATAAATTCTTCTGACGTCAGCCGCGGGAAGATCGTGCGCCCGAGTCGGGGCGCGAGGGGTCGGCGCTCGGCGAATATGATCCCGCGCTCGGCGTGTGACAAAGGAGCGCCGACTGCGTGCTGAGTGCTGAAGGCTCGTGTCCTGCGACCCGCCGCTGCTGCTGCAGCTGGTTTTAAACGTTTGTTTACGCAGGGAGGGTTCGCTGAGTCAGCGCCGCCGTATTCTTCAGCTACGCCCACTTAAACCGCACCCGCTCCGCTGGTGCTGGGCTCCAGGCCGCGGCGGGTCAGGCGGGTCGGGGAGCGTCCCGTCTGGGTTTTCTCGGCCGGAGAGGGTACTTCAACTCAAAACAGATCAATCTGTCAATCAATAATCAATGACCTTTGACCCCCGGAGGTGCAGGATTTTATGTTTTTGAAGTTACAGTTAAGGAGAAAACAGATTTTTATTTCCGACCTGAACCTGCACGGCGGAGAGAAAAACTCCTCGGGCCTCCTGAAGCGGCTTCTGAAGCTCGTGACCTTCTGACCTCCAGGGCGGTGACGAGCTTATACGGCGAGCTCTGCCCGGAGGGGTCATCAGAGGTCACTTCGCTTTAAATGACGTTAGAGGCACTTGTGATTGATCTGCTGGTTTCTGTCCAACCAGACGTCCTAAACCAAAACCCAGAGCCGAGCTGGAACCAGCGGATGTTTTGTCATCTGACTCTAGTGATAATCCCAACTGTCGTCAGCTCGTTTCCTTTAAAATCGACTTATCGTTCTCCTCCGTCGACCGCGAGCCGGTAAAACAACCATGAAGCGGCGCTCGGCCCGCGGCGGAGACGATGGCGGCGAGGGAGCGGTGAGCCGTGACGTGGGTTTGCTGGCGAGCGGCGGCTCGCTTTTCCAGTTTTAAAACCACCGAGCCGTGGGCCGGCCGCAGGATCCGACCAGGAGATGACAGTTAGTTCCCCGTTTACAGAACCGGCGATTAATCCCTGGTCCGGCCCGCCCGGGTGCGGCGCCGTCACTCGGCGAGCTCAGACCCTCCATCGCGTTTTATCAAACAGCCGACCGAGCGATAAAAAACGGCCGATCCGTTACAGCGGGACGAGAGGAGACTCAGGTGACGACAGCAACAAACCTTTAAAAGACTATAAAGGTCGGCCCAACAGCCGGTTCTGCAGACCTCGACAAGAACCCGACACGAGGAAGAAGTTTATCGACCCAAACGGATAAAAGTTAAAGACGGTTTACGACCGCCGACCTGTCGAAGCTTCTCCGCTGTGATGAGTCACCGCTTCTCCAACTTTTTCACCACTTCAAATCTTGTAACGTTCGTTTTTATAGAGAGCCCAGAGTCGACCCGTTCACATGTCGCGCTGGTTCCGATCTTGGGTCCAAACCCCAAAAGATTCCGGGTTTAACATCGCAGGAAAACCAGCGCGTGTTCACGCCTGAGAAGCTGAAGCCGTGAAACGTTCCCGCTTTCCTCGTCAACGATCAGATGGTTATCAGAACCGATTAGAACCGACCCATTTCAGTTCTGTGGCGCCGACACCGATCCGCTACCCCTCAAAAGCCAGGCGTTGACACAAAACGCCGCCGTGACCCGCTCAGGCTGCAGAGCTGCCGGAAAAAGTCTAATTGAGACGTTCTCGTTGCCATTTTCCCTCAGTCGAGGATTTCTGCGCCCCCTGGTCCAAATACCGGCGCGGGAAAATAAATCAATTTCGGTTTCCCGTCGTCTAAATTGCGTTTCTGAGGATTTCATTACTCCCCGCCGTTTTCTGATCCCGCGGACCCGATGCTGCTTCGATTAGTGCTCCTCTACCTACCGAGTCGTCTTTGCAGGATGTTTTACTGGCTCCATTAAGAGTTTTATCTTTCACTGATCTGAGCGCAGCGGGAGACAAAACGTTCCCGTCCTCTTCTGCTTCCACAAACAGTCACGCCTGAGCAGAAACAAACACACTCTGCCCGCGATCTGCCAACGGTGCAAAAGTTTGCACGCCAAACTGCGTCACAACGCCGAGAGCCGTTTCCGTGGCGACTTCACAACCCCACACCGAGATTTAACTCAGACTGGACTTCCCGGACGGCGTCGCTGCGCCGGTGCCCGTCAACCAACGAGCAGGACTGAAAGTTCTGAATCAGACGAGGAGGAAGCGCCGCCGAAGCTGCCGGCGGATTCACGGCAGCCCGACATAATTTCCTGTCCGAGAAGAAGAAGAATGAATCTTCTGGCGCTCAAGTTACGATTGGGTTTTTTCATTACGAAGCAGCCCGGGTCTCTTAACGGGCCACGTCCTGCTCGCCGGTCCTGCAGGGCTCACAGTTTTATCAGGCGGGCCCCCGAGGGACCGTCAATAGTGTTCATACAGAGCAGAGGCTGCAGGGATCGGGGTAAGGGGTCGAAATAAATGTCCATGTGATCATTTGTGGTCATTACGCACGAGAAATATCGCTGCAGCGTTTAGAAGAAAAAAAAAAAAAGGCTCGTCGGATCAGTTTCAGGTCAGAGGTCAGCGGTCGTCTTGGGGTTGCCCCGCGAGCGAGCGGAAACCCGGCGTGAAAGCCGACGCTCGCCGAGCATGTGCCGTCTTATGCAACCGCCGTATCGTGTGCAGCCCGAGCAACATCCAGCTGGCCAGAAATCATCATACGGGCCGGCGTGGGGGGGTGGGGGGGGCCGTCAGCAGCGCCGAGCGAGAGCGAGGTTCAGTTTACTGCAACAGGAGGCGACGGCTTTTCACAAAAAAAAGGAAAAAAAAATTTAGAAAGGCTAAAATTAGAAAGTGCAGCTGTGGCAGGGAAGAGCATCCCTTCACTTCTGGTCGAGGCGCCGTACATTCGGATTCTGCCGCTGCCGAGCTCCAACTCCCCCCCCCAGTAAAAAAAAAACAAACAAACATTAAAGGAGGGAGTGAAAGCCCCCGTCCAGGGGGAGGGGGGGCTCGCCACCGTCAGATCTCTCGCTCCTCTCTGATGGAATAAAGCATCAGAGAGCGGCTCGCCCGCTAAAATAGCAGAGCCGGGCGCCGTTTGGTGCCGCCGCCGCCGCCGTGCTACAGGAGCGGAGGCTACTGAAGCTCACAAAGAGGAAACACTTGAGTGAAGTGTGTGTGTGTGTGTGTGTGTGTGCTGTCAATATCACATATTAATTCATTAAGCAGGCTACACAAGAAGTCAAGCGCCTTCAACAACTGCCCGAGTAGTCGGGTTCTGCCGGTTCAAGTTTCCATTTAACTTCCACCGATCGTCGTCGACGACGACGGTGATGATGAAGATGAAGATGACGCCTCAGAAAGCTGGAACTCAGCACCAAAATGATCAATTGTTTGCTCGTACAGTTTGAGCGATGAGCGGACCCAGCGCCGCCCTGACACGTGGCTCACAGCTGGTGAAGAGTCAAAGATCTGGTTCACGTGTCAACCTGGGTCCAGAACCTGGAGACACCGGAGGGACAAGAACTGAAGACCCACTCTGATATATTTGAGTCCGACCCGGTTCTAGCGCCGAACAAAGGAGGGAAGGCTCGGTCAGCGGCGCAGGTGCCACGTCTGCCCCTTCACGCCGTCACAACTGTGTGGGAGGGTTTCACCCGTCATGTCGTGCTCTGCCGTGTCACAAAGATCTCACCGGTGTGATGGCACGTTCGCCTGAAGATTTAAACTTCACCCCCACCCCCACCCCCGAACGGGTGGAGGTGAAAACAAGCTGTGTCGCACACACACACACACACACACACACACACACACACACACACAACGCAGCAGTCTGAGGCTTCATAAAGACGTAATTACAGGTCATAAGGGACTTAATAAACTTTCACTTTCCAACCAACTTCACCCCCCCAGACATGTTTTTACCCCAATGTGTGTGTGTGTGTGTGTGTGTGTGTGTGTGTGTGTGTGGGGGCAAGTTGAAGAAACCCTCACAATCTAATTTGTTGCTGCTCTGCCCATCAATTACAACACACACGTTACTCCCTGTGTAAAGATGATATTTAAGATGCCCCCCACCCCTTAAAAAAAATAACTGCACAGACTTGTTGCCCCCCCCTCCTCTTCCTCCTCTTCCTCCTCACAATGTCACACAGTGCTTGCTGCAGCAGTCTGGCCACCCAGAGGAGAAAAAAATCTGCACCAACTTTTGTGTCTTGATTTAACCTAAACCTCATGTAGCACCACCACCACCACCACCACCACCACCACCCCCTCCCTCCACCCTGCACCCTCCACACACACACACACACACACACAGTGAACTTTGCACGGCAGGAGGAGGAGGAGGAGGAGGAGGTGAGCCTAATGGTGGACCCGAGAACATTCCAGCTCAATGGGAAGGAGGACTCGGCGCTGGCTCCGGAGGAAACAACAGCGCTGCGAACATGACGAGACAGGCACAGCCTCGGCTCCGGCGCGGCTAGCCGTGTGCATCCCGGCTAGCTCCGGCCACCGGTGCACTTTCCTCTCTTTATTTAAAAAAGAGAGAGAGAGAGAGAGACCCCCCACCCCCCGGCCCAGTCCTCCTCTCCACCTCCCCCGTGTGCGACCGCAGGGCCCCCGCGCCGCCATACACCACCTCGCAGACACATAAAACAACACGTACTGTAGCATGCCCCCATAGCACCCAGCGGAAAGAGACGTGCGAGAAAAACGAGGAGGAGGAGGAGGAGGAAGGAGTGTGTGTGTGTGTGTGTGTGTGTGTGTGTGTGTGTGTGAGAGAGGGGGGGGGGCACGAACCGGGACCGTAAAACCGGCCGCGGCCCCGCCGAGCGCGGACACATGCGGGGGACGAGTCCACCTTGGACGGACTGACCTGTTCGGGAGCAGCGCGGTCCGCCGGAGATCGTGGTCCGAATCCCAGTTAAATCCACTATCGGTAAAACAAAGAGGCGAAAATGACCGAGCGGCCGCGGAACAGGCCGAAACAGCACTCCTCGGAGCAGCGCGGCGCATGCGCGGTGGGGCGCGGGTGGAGGGAGGTGGGAGGGGAAGGGGTGAGCGAGTGCGTCTCATTTTTAAAATTGATCCGTGTCGTCCATTACTAATTTAAAGGAAATAAAGAGAGCTGAACTAATGGCTGCTCTCCTCCACGTGTGTAATTGTTTGTACGTTTTTTATTTATTTTTAATTTTTCTTTTTACTGAATTGTGTTTATGTGAAAAGTTCTATAATAACGAAAAGTATCATTATTACTTTTGTTTTGTGAATAGTTATATAATAATACACTGCTAATGATATTATCATTGTTGTTATTACTGTCATATTTCCTGTACTTTATTAATACCGTGCTTATTCCATAGGTGTTTCATATATTATATGATGTATTACCATTTCACTAACTTAATTACCGTAATTGCATCTGTATTTTATTTATAGCTTTGTGTTGCTCGCATTGATACATATAGAAAATAGCAGTTGCTATTCTTTTTTTTTTTTTAATTTTTGCTATTTGCTATTTTTTTTATAGGCGTATCACGGGCAGAAGAGTTGTGTGTTAATGTGTGTTGTCCTAAATTAAATAAAATGCAATGGCAGTAAATGTAATAAAGCTGTGATGAAGTCATTGGCCCCTCTGTACCACAACCATCCAGCAACTTTAACGGAAATGCAGGTGAGATGTGGATATTGAGACTGTTCTACACAAGTCAGAACTTAACATCCCCCCACAAATCTACAATTTAAAAGTTTACATACAAAGCTGAACACAACTGAACTGCTTATTTTAATCGTGAGGTGGTTGCGGTTTGGTAAGGGTTTGGTGGTTCTGATTGGGACTTTCGGTTCTCTGTTAGGAACATGTGTTAGGAACCCTGAACGACATGTGGTCGAGACACTCTCATGAACTGGAAACAGGGATTTTGGAAACAAGAAGTCAAAGTCACAGCTGCCAACCAGAGGTCAACCTCTGCTGACCCTCAGGTGTTCGGCCTCTCCCACAGAGGCTGAGCCCAGATGCATCTCTTTACTCTGTGTGCAGAGTGCACACATTTACTTATTTTATTTAACCACGTGGGGCTGCGATCACAAAAAAAAGAACTACTGAAGACGACAGACATGATGGCCGATGCATACAAAGCATGTGAAGCGCAGTGGTTATCCAGCTGTGGCAGATTTCACCCAGTGTCACTGCAACTTTCTTGACAACAAAAAGTAAACACAGACACGCAAAGGGTTAAAGAGAGGGAGGAGTGTGTTGTCAATTAAGAGAGGATGAAAAAGTGAAGACCTCTCACTCTGTCCTGACTGCCAGTGACGAGGGAAAAAAAGTATCACCCGCGGGGGAGGACAGTACACAGATCAAACATCACATGTTAACTCGTGTCTGTGCGTTTCCTGCTGTGACTTTCAAAAATGTCCTCTGAGAAAAAAGACCTGAAGAAACATGCGCTCCGAGTATCTGTCCTCCTTCACTCTGATAACTAACGCACATTATCTCTAACTCCCTCTGACATGGGACAACAAGTAAACACGGGCACTGTGTCTGGACAATGCACATTTGATAACCGATCAGGGGTGTAAAGGTTCATATTGATTTTGTTAACTCTGAAGTGGGAAACTGAGAAGCTGCTGCTTGTTTTTTTCTGAGATTTTAAACAGCTGATTGATTATCGAAAAGCAAATTTACCAACAGAGGGAAAGTTTCTTCCGTTTCAGCCTGTAAAGTGAAGCGGGCGACTTTTTTTGTTCACCGAGGCCTTTGTTTAGGTTCGACCGTTGTTTTTAAACGACCGAGCGGCGCATCTTCCCGGAAGACGATCTCCGGTACAGTACGACGACACTTCCCGGCGGAGCACCTGATTCACGAACCGACGCTCGGCGACCCGTTTCACCAACAACCCGTTCCCAACAAAACACGTTTTTGTTTCGTCCACCGGGAGACAGCCGCGGACGTCGCCCCGGTTCCGTCGGTTTCCTCACCGGCGATGCGGCGGATGTGCGCGCGGTGCCGCTAGCTTACCTCGCACCGCGTCGCCGGTGAACGCTCGTCGGACGCCAATGGAGGATGGCGGCGAAGCTTCCGCCGAGATCCGCGCCGTCCCCGGCGCCCCCGCTTCCCCCGGCGGTCCCGGGAGACCGGAGCCGCCGCCGCCGCTGAGGAAGCTGCTGTTTTTTAAGGTTTACAGGCGGAGGTGGTTCGTCCTGCTGGTGCTGTGTTTGTTGAACTGTTCCAACGCAACGGTGAGTGAGTGTGTGTGTGTGTGTGTGTGTGTGTGTGTGTGTGTGTGTGTGTGTGTGTGTGTGTGTGTGTGTGTGTGTGTGTGTGTGTGTGTGTGTGTGTGTGTGTGTGTGTGTGTGTGTGTGTGTGTTTAAGGAACAGGAAACACCGCGAACCGCAACACACCGTGTGTGTGTTTTCTAAATGTAAACAAATAAATAAAGCTTTGTATGGAAGCCCAAATCTGCCAAAATTAGAAAAAAAAAAAAAAAAGCAAATATGAAAAATCCAACTCACACTTTTGTGAAGCCAAATTCAGACTTGACAATATAAGAATAACAAGGTAAAAATAATGGTGATAGATGTGTGACGTGATCTACAAATAAAAACAAGACTCACACCTGTGTGTGTGTGTGTGTGTGTGTGTGTGTGAGAGAGAGAGAGAGAGAGAGAGAGAGAGAGAGAGAGAGAGAGAGAGAGAGAAATTTGTGGGTAATTTACACGCCACAGCCACACAGAAAACACAAAGCCTGAACAGCTATAAATATAACTAAACTAAACTAACTATATAAATAAATTGTGGCCTGTATTCAACTTTGACACAACACACGTATTTATCCCCATCATATGAAAAGACAGAAGCTATTGCCGTTGTTGTGGAAGATGATCTCTGCTTTAAGAGCTGTTTTTTTTATTCCACAACTCTCAAGGTGTTGTTGTCACGTTCACACATAAGGACACACTGGGTGCAGCTGTCAGGGCAGCAGTGACGACCTGTTGCGTCGGTCTCTCTGGTTGTAGCCGGCAGTTGTGGCTGTGAGCACAGCAGGTAGATGGAACCTGATATCTGCTCCCTGGAGACGCCGTCATTGTGAGGGAGAGTGTGCCGGCCCCTCCCTCACCTACGCCCCGGCTCCCGCGGGGCTCGTCCCCTCTGCGGGGGCTATTGTCTCCAATGGGACGGGCGCGCCGCCTCACAAAGGCCGCTCAGCTGTGGGGACGGTCGTTCACGACGTGGAGGACGTCAGCGGCCCTGCTGAGGGCGCAGCCTGGGGCTGTGGTGGGTCGTGGGTCGTCAGTCTTGTGCCTTTCAGAACCATATTTCATTGTATGCTGGTGTTTAGTCAAGTACTTTTTCCTCGTCAAACACTGTAGGGAGATTTGTGTAATTTAATATTTACAGAAAGGATCCACTTCAGGAGACAGCGTCTCAGTCAAATGCCAAAACAAAGATTAAACGTCTCACACAGTTGAGTTGGAGGAACTCGAGCACGTTTCCTGTAGCCGAGGTTTGAGTTGTTGTTGGCTGTCTATGTTTGTGTGAATCATTGTGGTTTCAGTACAATATGAAACTGCAGTGGAGGAAACGGGCGCATGCTGGTGTTGTAATCAAAGAGTGTGTGAAACATCTCTGAACCCGTCACACGAGACAAACATGTCTTCTGCTCCTCCAGTGCCAGTGTGCACTCATGTGTTCATTTTAATTTGGTTTTAATTAATTATTTGATGCTATAAAAACCCAGTGAGATGATTGACAGCTGGGACCGACTCCTGATTGGTCGGTGTGAAGCAGAACAGGCACGCGTGTGTTTGAAGTCGTGTCATGTGAAAGCAGAACGAGCTGGGGACAAACCAAACTATTTTGAACTGAGCGGTACTTTTCCTCTTTTGTAAAAAAAAAAAAAAAAAAAGAAAAAAAAGCATCAGGGTCTCATGACCAGAAATTAACAGGAAATCTGTGATTGAAATGCAAAGTGCACAGACTGAATCTGTAAATTTGACACTGTAAAGTCCACGTGATCACAAATGAACAGACTCAGAATGAGAAACCTTGATGACATGACCAAAAAAAAAGAAAACTGAAAGACACTATTTAATTATTTAACTTATTCAAATGAGTGAATATCAACTGGCAGACTCAAGAGGAAATACTGAAATTTCCCCAGCCTCTTTTTCTGTTTTATTGTACTGACATTTTAAAATGCTGACTGAGGTCAGCTCAAATCTTTTCACGCCGCAGATTCACAAAGTGACATTCAGGCTTTTATATCCTCTCTGGTCGGGTCTGAGGGAAGCAGCACTTTTATTAAGGTCATAAAACTTTTCCAATCAGAGAAACCCAAGTATTCTGAACTTATTGTGTCCGGAAAAATGTTGAGCACAAATGGCAAATTTTCTATCCCTGAAATGTTTCTGCTGTTTCTGAAAAGTTTTCTGCATGGATGTTGATGTAACATTGATATATTTGGGAGGAATGTACAAGTATATTTTCATCTCTAAAATGATCAATATCCACAATGATTATCTAACATTTTGTCCAAAAGTAGACAGATCTGACGTTGGAATAAAACTCTTCACGTGTCTTTCCCAGATATGGCTGACATTTGCACCAGTTGCAGACCAGTCTGCCCAGTACCTGAAAGTCTCTCTGGAGAGCATCAACTGGTTGTCTCTGGTCTACATGGTGGTGGCCATACCGCTCAGCTTCGCCACCACGTGGATGCTGGACACCCTGGGGCTACGCTTCACGGTACGAACCGCACCTTGAAACAGTCTAAAGATGAACTGCGTGGACGGCTGAGGAACGCTGAAATCACCTAAATTCATTTATTCATTTAATAATCTGAGCAGAGATCGCTGGATTAAGAGGAGACAGTGAGATTCCAGCGGCGGGGGTGAAGTCGCAAAGTCCCGAAATAAGACGCTTGAAATAATAAGCCACAACATAAAAATTATGAGAGCAAAAAGCTTTTCCCCTTTGAGAACTGCTCCACTATGTGGTTTGTTTGGAGCAAACAGAAGACAAACTGTGTAACACATCCAGTGATGAACGGCGCAGTCGCTCTGGATTTCCTTCCCCATTCGTTTCAGAGTGGAGACACAATTTGCCGCCGGTCACAAATTGACCCGCTGTGTTTTTTTTTTTTTTCGAGTTAAATGTGATTGACACGGGAAAACACGAGGATTTCCCATCTCCTGCCAGTCAGAGAAATGTTGGGGGTGTGACCTTTCCATTGGTTAAAAAATGGCTGTAGAATGTTTATCCCATATTACTGGATTGATGCAGTAATAGAGGTTTAAGTGCAGAAATGTTCCAGCGCTGACCTGCAGCTCTCCTCCCGACCCTGCAGCTGGTGCTGGGCTCCTGGCTCAACATGCTGGGGGCCATGCTTCGCTTCATGGCCGTGCTGTCGTTCGTCTACGACGTGCCCCGTTACGTCATAGTGATGCTGGGTCAGACCCTCGGCGCCCTGGCTCAGCCGCTCATCATCTTCACCCCCACCAAGCTGGCAGCTCTTTGGTTCCCCGACCATCAGCGGGCCACGGCGAACACGATCGCCTCCATGTGTGAGTGACTTCCTGTTTGTTATTGCTGGGCTTCTTTAGACGTAATTTAAAAAAAAAAAAAAAAAAAAAAAAATGGCATCCGGCGAGTACACCCCGATTTTAAAAGAGCATGAATGGCTTTTTGGTTTTTTCATTATTGTCACTGCTTGTGTCTCAGCTCCGGTTCGTCCAGTTCTAGTTCTAGTAGACGGTAACAATTAAAACAGGAACTGTTTGGACAAACGTGTGTGCGCAGCAAAATGAAAGATGTGTCCACAGATAAACAACCAGTAAAACTCCCCCGTTTCGTGCGGTGTTCCTTGAAAAGCGTTTTAACCTAATGCATTAAGAGAAGAAGTGAGATGAGCACATGAAACATAAAACATGAAACCCGCAGTCTCACTTTTCTTTTCCCTCCTCAGCCAACCCCCTGGGCGTCCTCCTCGCTAACATTATCTCTCCCATGATGGTGCCAACGTCTGCACAACTCCCAGCTGCGGTGAGCTGGACTTCACTCTTTATTGCCCCCCCCCCACCCAAAAAAAACCCCAACTTCTCATGAAGGTCCGGGTGCTGTGGAGCCCTCGAGGCTGACGGCCAGATTTGTCCCTAAAAGCAGAGTGAATGATGGATTTAGATTCATCGGGTGGACACAGACTGGACTGCAGGTGAATGCTAATGTGGCTCTGCGTCTGCAGAGACAGGCAGGTGTTTGCCAACTCACCGGTGAAAAGCAAAAAAAAGGGCGATGATGTACGTGAGGACCGGTGCTTTTCTGCCCTCAACATGAGGACGCACCTTGAATTCAACATGTCGTGAATGCAGTTGACCACATGATAAAAACCAGGTGTCCCCTGGATGAGGGTCATTGTGGGACGTCAGGACCCATCTCTCCTCCATTTCCAGTAAAAAAAAAAAATCGACAAAAACAACATTTGGCCTAGAATGCCTGCGCCGCCGGCTCTGTGTGTCAGCTCCCACCTCACCTGCTAATGATGATAAACTGCCTTTGATTCAAGTCGCCGCCGTCCATTTATCACCGCATTACGCGTGTTCCTTTCCTCCTCCAGCTGCTCGCCTATGCAGTCCCGGCATGCATCATCTGTTTCCTAGCAACAGTGGGGATACGCAGCAGCACCCCCCCCATGCCGCCGTCAGCCAGCGCCGAGTCCGCCGCCTCTGAGCCGTTCGTGCAGGGGCTCAAACTGGTAAGGAAGCACAGGCCTTAATGTGACGGGTCCTTCAGTTCCTGTAGTTTCTGTAGATGTGCACAGACAGATTATTGTCAAACAGATTATTGTCTCAGGCTTGGCGAGATTGTTGAGATAATCTGTCTGAACTGGCTCAACCCGTCCCCTCCTTCAAGCCCAATTTCCATGTTAAATGTAATGTTTTCACACCATATGGAAATGATAAACTATAACCAGTTAAAGTTAAATGATGCTTCCTCCCTGAGGACTACAGATGAAAATTAGCTTGGACAGAATAATCCAAATCAAAGCAGCAGAGGTCAGACTATCCTAAAACACTGGCTCCTACGATTCCCACAATGCAACTGCCTCGGTCCTTTCCTGACGAGTCCTCGCTCTGTTTGCTCTGCAGTTACTGAGGAACAGAGCCTACCTGGTCCTGCTGATCTGCTTCGGCTCGGGCATGGCCGTCTTCACCTGCTTCTCCACGCTGCTGGAGCAGATCCTGTGCGTGCAGGGATACGACAACGTGAGTTTTAAGCGCTCCTGTTGTAAAAGATACGACTCATTCAGCGTGAAACGTGGAAAGAAAGACAGATGGGTTTTTTTCCACCTCACCTCATGACAGGATCATCAAATAAACTGTACAGGTGCATCGCTACATGTTTCTGTCTTTAAACACAAAGACAAACTCACTTACTTTGTTAAAGCTCCATGTTTTTACAAACAGGCACTGAAAGCATCTACAACATCTCTCCCCCGCAGAGCTTTGCCGGCTTGTGCGGCGCCCTCTTCATCGTTTTCGGCATCGTGGGCGCCGGCGCTCTGGGTCTGTACGTCGACAGGACCAAGAGGTTCAAGGAAGTCACGAAGGTCAACATTAGCCTGTGTGCTCTGGCGTGCATCGCCTTCTCAGTGGTGAGGACAGAGGACGGGGACGAGTCCAAAGACCAGCGAATACAGCAACTCCTGCCCTCCTGATCTTTTTTCTTTCTTTTCCATCCTCTCACCTCTCAGGTGTGTCAGATGCGAGAGCAGAAAGCCGTCGTGGCCGCCGTCTGCGCCCTCTTCGGCTTCTTCGGTTTCTCCATCTACCCGGTGGCCATGGAGCTTTCTGTGGAGTGTTCGTATCCGGTGGGAGAGGCCACGTCAGCCGGGCTCATCTTCGTGTCGGGGTACTGCTCTCTTTCAATAAAAATGAAATCACTGACTTTCTTCTGTGTTTTTAATATTCCACCTTGTGATCCAGACAGGTGCAGTCTGTCCTCTACATCCTCCTCCTCCAGGCTCTGACCAAACGGCTCGCCGTCTCTCCCCTGTCCACCTGCGGGGACACGGTCCTGAGCTGGAGAGGTAGGTCACATGACACGAGCGATGTGTGTGTGTGTGTGTGTGCATAAGTATGTTTTCATGTTAGAGGATGAAAAGTGTGTTTCCCCGCCCTCAGTTCCCATGCTGGTGATGGCCGGACTCTGCAGTTTCTTCAGCTGCTGCTTCGTCGTCTTCTTCCACACGAGGTACAGACGACTGGAGGCCGAGGAGGCGGCGGCTAACGGGACCAAAGCCATCAACGGGTCGGCGACCGGCGACCACGTGCCGAGCGCAGAGACGTGAACCTGCCGACACACTCGTCATGAGAGAGCGAGGAACAGAGGGGATTGTGGGACGTTCCAGGGTTTGTTCTGGTCTTGGTAACCTCAGGTTAATGGGTGATGGGGTTTTTTTCATCACATTGATTCTTTCAGACGACATGGGGGCCAAACTTTTATTCTTACAATAACAGATTTTACCCAATGAGCACTTTTACTAACAAGCAATCCTCAAACTATTTTAACAGGTGCAGACTAGTTATCTGTAGATTGTTCTTACCATTCTTTTAAATGAAATGGAAACCATATGTCTGTAATACACTGACAGATTGTACTCACAGACAGAAAAGTCCTGAAAAGGTTTTTCAGATGATCCGGCCAGTCAGCTGGAAAGATGAAAGTGAACTTAACATTCCTGTACTGAGCGAAGGGTTTAAATGATTATTTTACTCTCAGCTGTTCATGTTATTTGTTTTAACAAAACTTACCTCAGAGTAAGTTCAGATTTAATCGGAGGGAAACAGGATTAATTCCCCCCCAGTTTAATCCTGGGGTGTGATTTTGTCTTTAGCTGTAAAGTTATTGTTTGTATTTTTATTCATGAGACCAAACTCCTGGTCTGGAGTTTCCTCGGCACCACATCTGCTTTACCTTTATGGAGAACAACAAAAACCAATAGGTACTGAACCACTTGTTGCTGGTGTGATGGCTCAAGGTGGATCCTCGAAACCGCCGCTGCAGGTGTCGTCACCGTGACGTTTCCTCACACGAGCAGAAGATTTCGAGTGTGTCCACGTTCCCTCGTTGCACTGAATTCCTCAGGATTCTTTTCACAAGTCACCAAAACAAACTGTTGAAGGAACCCAAACACGAGCAGGCGTTTCTGCCGCTGTGTGGATGATTCTTTTTGATTCTCAGGATCTGAGAACGAAGCGTTCACTGTATCTCACCCTTTAGTATGAAAACCACTCTGAAAGATACTGATCATTAACATTCTGATTAAAATACATGAACTTCATGTTAATCAGGTTTACTGTTTCTGAAAATGTCTCCTGTGTGGATGAGAAGATGAAACCAATGATTTGATGATTCCAGTACTAATAACATGTCATTGTTGTTGAAGCCTTAATTTTGTACATACAGTTGTGGGTTTCATGCAGTAAAGGGAACAAACTCAGTAGTTTGTGTACACTGTCAGAACAGAAACATGTCTGTTTGATAGAGGACACATTTGTACGCCACTGTCAAACCGAGCACTGACTGATTTGAACGAATCAGCTGATCTGGCCTCTTTCCTGGATGGTAGGAGTTTCTCTGAAGTTCCTCCACAGTGCAAGTGTGTTTCTAAAGGCACGATACTGCAATAAAGAGTTTATAAAATGTTTTTAATTAGGTTTTCTGTTTCAGTGCCTTAAACACTCAATAAAGCTTTCAAGTATTCATTGTCTTCGGGCGTAATTTGTTGGAAATCTGCACCACAGAAGTGGAATATCTGGGATTTCTCACTTCATTCTGAGTCTATGTTTTATCCAAACTGTGTTAAGTAAAAAAAAACACACAGAAAGCCTTAAATAAGTATTGTTCCATCAAGTGTAATGGAGAATGGCTGTTGAGATTTCCTATCATTGTGTCACAGGCTAATCCTAAACCTATTACCCATGGAGTACAAATATCTTCAGATAATCTGCAACGTCGGCACGAGAGAAACCAGACAGGAAAGTGTCTGAGGTCAGAGAAAGACTCTGGAGAGTTTAATTATTTCCCAATTGCACAAAAAAAAATATAAAAAAGTAGAGCGCTCTCTAGATTCAGAATCAATCAGAGCCGACCTGAAGTCTCTCCTCTCCTATGACCATTTCTCCAGCTCCGTCTGGACTCAGACAGTTCAAACAGTTTTAAAAAGACTCATAGGAATACGAGCATGATGTAAAAATGAACAAAGTGGAAAACAAAAAGAGGAAATTAAAAAAAAAAAAAAATCACTACAGTAAATTAATGACAGAATTTGTCAAACAGACTCTTGCACGTTTACTGACATGTCGAATGACACAAAAACAGGTAAATAAAAATAAAACAAAAACTATAATGAGGAGATTCTTGATGCAAGAGCTGGTAGTTCTTAATGTCTATGTTTAGCACAGCTACGCATTTCATCCCGCTCGGGCTTTGTGCGTGCAGGGCCTCAGAGCTGCAGAGCACAGAACTGCTGGTAGACGGCCAGGATGTGGTGGTCCAGCTCGGCGGTGAACAGCAGGTTCTCCAGGGTTCCCATGTACTGCTGGATGGTCACGTGATGCTGCGCGAGGACAGACGTGGTGTCATCGAGAGGTCAGAGGCGCCATGAGACGTCACGGCATGTGTGTGTGTGTGTGTGAAGGTTTTACCATGAGGAAGATCTGCTGCAGTCGCTCGATGCAGTTTTTGTACCAGGGCGTGCTGATGTCGACGCTGCCGGTCTCACAGCGAACCAGGTGCTCCGTCAGCAACATGATGAAACGCTGCGGGCGGAGAAGCAACGTTTCATTAAAGGGCAGCCGCCCCTCCTGCACCGTCAGGATATTCTCTGGGGTGGGGAGACGGTACCTGGAAGATGACCAGGAAGAGGTTCTTCTGCTCGCTCTGAGCCGACTCCACCTTCTCCTGTAGCCTCTCGATCTGCTCCTCCAGCTGACCTTCCTCATCCTCGCTGTTCTTGTCCATGTCCTCATCGTCACCGCTGTCCCTCTGTCGGCACATGGGCACAAACCTTATAATCCTTCCTACGTGAACCAACTGAATTTTCTCTTTCCAAATGAAGCGCATGGTGGACACAGTTACCCTCTTGTGCTGCTGTTTCTCCAGCTTGTCCTTGGCCTCCTCCAGCTCCTTCTGGATCTTCTGGACGTGTTTGTTCATCTTCCGGATGGTGGAGTGCAAAATCTCCCAGACGAAAAGCCTAGAGGAGAATGTAGAGGTACATCAGTGTTTACGTCTTAACAGCACGATATGTTGAATGGAGAAAAATGCAAACGATGAATCCTGATTTTTGTCGACGTCCCACCTGGTGAACTCGTGAGCCATGTCCTGAGAGAAGAGCCAGTTGGCGACGGCGGCGCAGTCGACGATCTGCGTCCGAATCAATTTGTCCACCAACACTGCGATCATCTGGGACAGCCAGGACACGACTCAAAACCAACTCTCAGACATTTCACGCAGGTATTACTGACCCAGATGTAGAAAACACACAAACGCACAAAATAGTACCTGCGGGTGGTTCCTCCACACATCATACACCACTTTGAGCATGTGCAGCTTCCCCTCGTCGCTCTCCGTCAGGTTCCTCAGGATTTCGTGAAACCTGGAGGAGTCAGATTTGTGTGAGGCCAGCAGATCTGGATCCATGCACTCTTTCATTCATCGGGGTAATGTGCGTTCACTTTCTGGGATCAAATTTTTCAGC
Organism: Psettodes erumei; assembly: GCA_016785225.1. Taxonomy (NCBI): domain Eukaryota; kingdom Metazoa; phylum Chordata; class Actinopteri; order Pleuronectiformes; family Psettodidae; genus Psettodes; species Psettodes erumei. The sequence goes on along the minus strand of JAFBJZ010000777.1, from coordinate 44,058 downwards.
GGATCGTACTTGGCGAGGGCGCTGAAGGAGTGGCTGAAGGATTTGGCCGCCAGATGGAGGAGCGTCTGCAGGAACACGTCGATCTTCAGAGGGTTGAAACTCTCTCCTTCATCTGGAAGGAGAGGAAGAGGGAAAACATTTAGGAAACTGACTGCAGTCACAACAAAGTAGAATAGAATAAAACAATGAAATAAAACCACCGTCGTCGTCTTCCTGGTTGGGGTTGGGCACGTCTTTGAGGATGGTCAGGATCTCTTCGTTGGATGCTCGGTTCTTGATGGCGTTTCCGACGGTGATGGATACGGGGTAACCTGGTAACGAAGCTGTGAGGCGGGAGAGGCAGCGTGTTTAACGTTAAATGTATAAAACGCTTTCCAGGCTTCAGCTGAGGTTTGTGACGTTTGGAAGTTTAAGCGCTCTTACAAGAGCTCTCGTCTAAGTATTTGAAGATGAAGGTGGGTTCGGCAGGGATGAGGGCGGAGAAGGTGGGAGGGACGATGTCCACTATCCGTTGATGGTACGAAAGTCTGCAAGGAAGAAGAGCGAGCAGACCGTGGTCAGGGTTCAAGGGCCAAGTTTGTACATTTAATCCTAACTTCAAGAAAAGGTGAATGAGGTTTGAATACCTCATAGACTTCTCCAGAACTTCTTTGACGAACTTGGGTTTTGGTTTCTCGAGATCCACGGTCAAGCAGTCGGCCCTTTACAAAGTCATGGGGTCACATGATCAGCTGTGCTGTCTCACCACATCTTCTGCCAATTTCAAAACTACGGTACTACTTCTGCGTCTTGTTAAAGAAGTGCTCACCAGTCGTCCCAGCTCCATCGAAACTGGAAGTTGCTCAGATGATGAGAAAACCAGTTGATTAGTCTGGAAATTTAAAAAAAAAGAAATGCAGAGAGACCAGATGATGGTGTTACATCACAGGCAAGTCTCCCATCACCTGGGAAAATGAAGGTGCTCTGAGGTTACCTGTCTATGCAGGTGGTGTTCATGGTGTCCAGTCTCATGTACAGCATCTCTGTGGCTTGGGCCAACTGACAGGCAGGTGTTAAGGAATGAGTAAATATTCAACATTATAATATGAACATTATATTCATTGCTTCTGACGGGGTGGGGCGGTGAAAAACTTGTGTCAAATCTGCGACACGAGTAATCGAGGATACGACTTGCGGCAGTGACCCCGGCTGCAGTTTGCAGAGTTCAATAAGCAGTGTGGTGTACATGACGTCGATGTGAGGTGGAGCTGGAAGCTGGAAGAGTTCTCCAAAGATCACCTGGAGAAAGAAACGTGGATAAATCTTTTACAAACAGCCTTTAATCGTTTCCATATCCTCAGCGTGTCAAAAAACCCCACACAGTTTACCTCTACGATGTGATAGTTGAGTGGAATCTTGTTTTTCCCTGGATAGCTGAGTAACTGCGCAGCACTGTGAAAGAAAAATCAGAAACGTTCAAATGTTTGATTCTCTGTTCAACGTTCAGGAGTCCAAACAGGATCGAGAACAGAGCGTGTGACCCACCATGTTTTCCTCTCTTTCCAGTGAGTCTTGATGATACAGTGCAAGTTTTCCTCAATGACGAATCTCTCCACAGAATGACTGCCAGGCATGACGGGGCCCTGAGGGGAGCGAGCAGACAGAAGTGTGAGCCGAGAGCAAGAACATTACAGGCCATGACACTAACACAAACAAACAGCACAGATCTGCACCTCGGGGGCGTCAGTGTAGTCGAACATGCGGAAGACGACCCGGGGCATCGGGTACTGGGCGTCGGGCATGTGGCCCGGCGGGGTGAAGGGCGGCAGGTTGTGTTGCAGAGCCTCGCACAGCACGCTGTCGAAGGCGATGTACGGGCGAAGGATGTGGCGCTCCTGCCAGCGGTCCTTCTTCAGCTTCTGAATCTGAGCCCAGAGACAGTCCAGGTACTGTGGGGGAGGACAGAGTCATCGCTTCAGTCGTGCGTTTGCAGCGCGATATATAATTCAGTTAAATGATGGGAGCGCTGCAGCTCGGCCGTGTCTCTCACCTCTTCTTGTGGATGAGGCTTCTCTGCCGTCCACACCTGCAGCATCGGGACATGAGTCTTTACCCTCCTCCTGAAAAAGACGAGTGATGCAAGAATCGAACGCAGACAGCGAAGAGGAGGAGAGACAAAGAACGGGTGGAGCGTCGTACTTGAGGTAGCCTTCGATCTGGCTGAGGAGTCGGTCCATCTCCACGTCCTTCTTCTCATAAAGCTCCTTCCCCACCCAGGGCAGACAGGCCAGAACGACATACACGAACCAGTCGGACCGAACCTGAGGACAAAGACAAGCTCAGAATACTTACTAACTAAAAAATGTGTCTGTGTTAAACTCAAGCACCATCCTGCATACACACCATGGCGTTTGAATGAATACAGCTCTAGAATATTTCAGTATTATTTTGTGTTGACACTTTTTTCTACCTACCTGTGGTACATCTTCCTCTTGAGTAACACTGATAAAATTTTCAAACATGGCCACCATAGACGGAGCAGCGATCACGTGGCAGTTAACCAGGTCAGACAGAAAACGCACCTGCATAAAGACGAAATGATTATGTTTAAAAACGCAAACACACAGTCTGTATATGATGCTTTTAAATAACACGCGTCACGTGCTCATACAAAATGAGCTCACCAAGTAAACAGCCTCGTTGTACAAGTTGTTTTTCAACGTCTCCTTCAGTTGTCTGATCATGGCCTCCACAAACTCGCCCCCGAAGTTGTAGTTTCTGGCGTTGAGGAGGCCGACTAAAGTCGTGTACACAGTCAGCTTCTCGGGCAGGAGGCGGGCGCTGTCGACCAAAGACGAATCAATCACAACTACAGAACAAAAAGCCTCATGGTTTCACCAGCGAAAGGGTGATAGTGGGTTTGCACTTACACAGCACATAAAATGCGCAGGATTTTGTTTTTGTAGTTTGGAAGGTCCGCCTCTAAGACGCCCGCGAGCCCCTCCAGGTTGCTCTCCAGTGACGATGTGCTCTGTGAAGCCATAGGAAAACCTTTAGTATAAAGTATTTTTTTGAGGAACCACAGTTCACATTACAGCAAGTACCACCAAATGTTGTGGGGTTCAGTGTTGTAATCTCCATACTGTGCAGACGTCTCACCTTCTCCCCCACGCGACATATCAGTGACTCTAAACGGTCCTCAATCTCGATGGGCTCCGACGTCCTCCTCCTTTTGTGGGCCTGTCCTCCTGGAAGACACAATAATCACAGGATGAGCACAAAGATTAACCTCAAGAGCAGCCCTGATCCATCCATCCATCCATTCTTAAATAGAATAGAGACGCGATTTTAAAAGACTGAACAGCTGTTGTCTTTTGTGGTTTCTCCCTGAGAGGACATTATACACACAGAGATGAGTTCACTGGTCACTGGGACTGCTGCTGCCTGCAGAGTAGCATCACAGGATTCAATGGAGCCATTCAAACCCATACTAGTGATTAGAAGTCTGGACTGTTATTTCACCATTTCTTTAATCATTATCTGTCTCTTATGAGTCATCCAACATTATGGAAGTGCTATGAAATACTCTGTTGCCGGAGAGCTCAAACATTTAGGCTGAAGCTAATATCAGTCTTCAGCCATTCATTAGTTTAATCAGGCGGAGATCCGTCTCTACTGCAGCACATCACAGATCATTTTCTTTTTCAAAGTGGACTTTCCCTCGGAGATCTGGTCACTTATGAAACTGATCAGGAAAAAAACAGAAGTAATACTTTGTGTGCAAAGTAATCTCACAGACGTGTTTGCATGGTTAGATGCGTAACTCACGTAACTCAACACGTTAACGTCAGCTAACGGTAGTCGTACCGGTTAATTCTGCCATTAAGATGACAATCACCTACCTGAGCCACGGTGTTTGAATTAAATACCGGGTCAAACTACTTAATGTATAGTAAATTAACATAAACAGGCCTCGTATAATATTTACCACGGCTGACGCGTGCATACACCAAACCAAAGATTAACGATACCGACAACACGCTAACGCTAGCTGCCCGCCGCTCGTTAGCCTAACGTATGAATCCACACATGTAACGTCCACTTACCGTCATTCTCGTCGCTGTGTCGTCTCCTGGACATGTTTCACTCCGCTTCGCTTCAAGGCGATTCGACGGGGGAAATGATAAAAAGAAAGAGAGTGAGCCAAAACAATAAGTCGATCAATCAAGCTTCTTGATCGTTCAGCCTGGCCGCTGCAACGCCAGAAGAGAAAAATAAAAGCGGTCCGATTCAAGCGAGGCACATCCGGGGTCAACCGGAAGGTGCGACGTCTTTCATTGTCCGATGTCCGCTGCTCCCGTCGTTGCTTCGGCTGCACGTTTGGTGATTGTGTCTGTGGAAATGTCAGTTTTCACCGCCACCGAGAGTTCAGATTCCATGTTTACGAAGATGAGGCTAACATTTAATAATCCAAATGCCGGAGTTTGATTAGGAATTATCTGTTTTGCAATTGGACCGCAAAACAGAGCTAGCTCCATTTATTTTTCAACTAAACGTGTAACTTAACCCAAAGGTAGTTTAGTAGCTGTTTATATTTTAGAAAGCTGTTAAACGTCATGGCAGCCGCGGATTGTAGACCTTTCTCCGATTTCGTGGATTGGGAACTTGACTCTTCCGCATCCAATGGATTAAAGCAGGAGAAACAACTTTCTGCCACGCAGAGAAGATACTACAGCTTCTGTAGGAGGAAGGTAAGTCAACACAGACGCGGAGAATTAATTTTATACTTTTAGCTGATGTTGTTTATCCTTGTTTTTACCATCACAATTATCTTCCAGTGAGGAATCAAACATTTTTGATGCAGCACTTTTACTTGACATCTACATTTAAAGGGCTTCACATTTTTCCCTTCACACACAGTCATTCGCTGCCTTTGTGGCATCCAAGAGGGATGGCGGTGGCCAGGAAGAAGGAAGCCCATCTTGGCGCTGCTGTGGCCAAACCTTCAAGGAACACCCTGCTGTTCACAAGCATGTGGCCAGAACTCACGATGCTGAGATAAAGCAGCTCACGCAGGCCACATATGAATGTTTGTTAAACCAGCTGCACAAAGAACTTGCACTGCAGCAGCCAAGCGAGCGTGAAGCTGCGGATGTGGACGTTTCTGTGTGGATACCTGACACCGCTCACATCTCTGACGAGCAGCTTCAGAAGTACTGGTCAACTTTTGATTGACCTTTCTGGGTTCATATGTGTTTGTGCAGTTTTAAAGTTAAATCCATTTTAAATTTATTTATATATGTGAATTATAGAACATTGATGAGCACAGTTTTAATTTCAGAGCCTTTTGATAGGAAAAGTGAGTCTCTTGATGTTCTCTTCTTTTCCATCAGGGGTCCAGGCAAGGTTGTCCTCTATTACCACTACTGTCAAGTGGAAGATCCACATGTCATCTGTGCTTGGCAGAAAGCTTTGTGTGAGAAGCTCCACTTAACAGGCAAGGTGAATAAATTCTGAATAGACAGTGGAAGGATAATTAAATTCAGTTTAACACTCCCCGTTAAACAAATCCTGATCATCTTCTGCAGGTGAGGGTGGCGACTGAAGGCATCAATGGAACAGTTGGTGGCACCAACGTGGCCACTGACGTTTACATCGAAGCAATGCGTTCACACCCGCTCTTCAAGATGGATCGGGAGGATTTTAAGGTGAGCCTCAGTGGAAAACCTCAGAGCAGGTGATACACTACATACAGCCAGTATGTCCTTTTGTAATGTTGTGTCTCTGACAATGTCTTATGAGGGTGTCGTACACTGAAAAGCCCCTTTTTATGATAATCTGGGAGAATTGTGTATAGATTGCCCCTTTTTGTTCTTCATGCAGACAAGTGATGGTGGTGCAGAGTGTTTCACAGACCTAAGGGTTGGGGTCTTTAAAGAAATTGTCCCCATGGGAGTGGATCCTGATGTCATTTCCTACCAGGCAGCAGGTATTATGTTATTATTGTAATAATACAAAGCTGATAGTAATAGCAGTAGTAACAAACAAAAAATGAACAGTATTTCTGTTCTTTTTTCCCTTCAGGAATTCATCTGGAGCCTGAGGAGTTTCACAAAGAGGTGGAGGCCCTTTTGGCCAAAGGGGATTTGTGCAATGACACCATCCTTTTGGACTGCCGTAACTTTTACGAGAGTAAAATTGTAAGTTCATCATAACATTACCTGCAAAAGAAATTGACTTGCACAGGTTCTGTAGGCTAAATTATTTGTCTGATCCTTTCCAAGATCCTTTCTTTATTTTACACAATCTGTACTATATTTTGGTGAAATATTCATCTTATCATTATTTAACAGGGCAAAAGTCAGTTGATTTTTTTTTTTTTCCTCCAGGGGCAGTTTGCTCAGTGTCTGGCCCCGAACATCCGCAAGTTCAGTTACTTCCCGGACTACGTCGACCAGAACCTCGAACTGTTCCGGGACAAAAAGGTGCTCATGTACTGCACGGGAGGGATCCGCTGTGAGCGCGGCTCTGCGTACCTCCGCTCCAAAGTAGGTAGACTGATTTCTGGTCTGGGTTTGAAACTACACAATGACATTTACATTTTTTTTAGATTTTAGGTGTTTCATGAAACTGGCTTGTTACAGGTTCACTAACTCAGTGGGAGTTGTTGTCCCTGTGTGTCTATGTTCCACTTGTTACTTAAACTATTGTAGCTGAAATATTGTGCACAAGAGAAGGATCTTTGTTTACTTTGGTCACCTACATCTCCTTCCCTGTTTGTAGGATGTTTGTAAAGAGGTTTACCAGCTGAAAGGTGGAATTCACAAGTACCTGGAGCGTTTCCCAGAAGGTTTCTATCGAGGAAAACTTTTTGTCTTTGATGAGCGCTACGCCATTTCCTCCAACAGTGACGTCATCTCAGGTTAGAGATTTTTGAATAATCTAAAAACCACCTATAAACACTTCTTGTTGTCTTGTATCAGTCTTGATGCCAATCTTAAATAACTCTTAGTCTCTGTTCAGACTGCAGGTACTGCGGCTCTCCCTGTGACCAGTACAAGCTCTGCTCCACCCAGTTCTGCTGCCAGCTGGTTCTGTCATGTCCCAGCTGCAGGCAGGATGGACACACCGCCTGCTGCCCCACCTGCCAAACCAAGGGACGGGCTCAGAGAGTGGCATCTTCTGCCTCTCCACATCACAAAGAGGAGTGCGAGTGCACCGACGGACGTCCCAGAATCCCGCAGGATGTGTAGCAATACAGTGGATTGTGATTTGTCATCAGTGCAGTCTGCATGTCCAGGGATATTGGTCAGAGTGAACAACTGAAGGTGACGAGTGTATTTTTAAGTCAACTTTTTGATATGCATTGTGGGAATTAAGTGAGATCACCTTTAAGTCGTTTAATTCAGAAGTCATCCGTGTACGGTGATAAAATTGGATGATAAAAGTATTTGTCTTTTGAGAAAATGAGAAAATCCATCTGCAAAATCAGTGAGTTTTATTACATACATTTTATAAAACTGTAATGCCTTTTCATAATGAATAGTGAAAGCTCAGTTCCAGGGAATTTAAAGTTCCTTTTGTGTAGGTGTGTGTGTGCGCTTGTTTGTGTAAAAAAAAAAAAAAAAAAGGGAGGATGTATTGTACTTTTAATGCACATTTATCTGGCAGCTGTAGCTGCTTTCGAGATTAAAAATTGACTTTAAATCCTCACTTACTTTATCCTTTCAATGTACAGAATGGAAGTTAATGGTATATCTGGGTTCCTGCTCATGGTTGGGAGAAATGAACAAATGCAATTAAAGTAGAACTACAAATCCCATTAAGAAAAGCTGAGTGTTCACACATTCACACATTCATTAAGACTTAAGCATAAATCACGATGGCAGGAGTATCGGGGTGACAATGAATCAGGAAGACATTTATACAAGAAACAATTAATTATTCAGATAAAACATTTTCCCCCTGCATCCACACTCCAGCCCGTTAGGTGGTGCACCCACAAACTGGCTTGCCAACCGCCGAAGAACACCAACGAAGAAGAAGCAGTCCCGTACTTGCCGTGCAAGTCCATAAGGGGGCGGGGGGTGACAGGTTCACAGCCGGGAGTCAGTCGAAGCGCTTCAGCGTTCGGAGTGGAGGTTTCAGGCGAGCGGTCCTGGCTAGGCTGCCCGGGTCCTCACTGACCAGCTGCAGCTAGCAGCCTCTCTACCGCGTTTCTCGGGAGCCACGGTGGAGCGGGCTTTGGGACGGCGACGCTCATGTGTATTTACTCACCCGTGTGTCAGTGGGATTAAGGAAAGGTGGACCGAGCGATGTCTGCGCCGGGCTCCACGAACCTGGACAGCTCCGTCGGCTATAGCCAGAACACAACGCCGAACGGCGGAGCTGCGCCGCCGTACCAGAATGGTAACACAGGCCGGGTGATGCGATTAGCCCAGCCCGCTAGTGCTAGCATGCTACCCCTCTGTAATGCCAGATAGCTTGTCGCTGTTCCGCAATTTAATTTTGTACCAACCGTCCTGTGGCTATAGCAGTAACATTAAGTATAAAATAGGTCAACGTTTTTTTTCCGGCAAAGAAGTGTTACGGCTAAAGCTAACAAGTTGCTAAGGCTAGCCTGGACGCTTAAACCCTAAAGAGACAGCGGCTAACATGAGCTATTAAGCTAACGCAAAGTGTTAGCAAGACAGTAGCTGTGTGACAGATTGCGCACCATCTATTTATAATGTTGTCTTTGTATTGAAGCTGTAATACACCACCACTCAAGTAACGCCACACCGACATAATCTAGTTTTATCTATTGTATCGAGAAATACTTGTTCATTGGAGGGCTAACTGGGTTTTAACCCTCCCTGCAGAGGTAGCACCTGCTAGCTAAGCTTGTTGCTTTTAGCAAATGATAAAATTCAGTCGTTATTTTACAACTCTTTCTATATCTGTATCGGTATATATGTTGTCCTGCTACATTCACTGGTGATTTATCTCCTTCTCCCCAGGTCCAGCACAGACATACCCATCCATGTATCCACCTACAGGCTACTATGGAGCCCCTCCTCAACAACAGAGCTACCCCACAATCCCTGCCAATCCCACTCCTGCTCCCAACAAAGTACCCATTACGAACAGTGCCCATAGTGCTAACTACTACCAGAACAACCATCAGCAGCAGCAGCAGCAGCATCACCACCACCACCTCCCTCCTCAGCATCATGTAACACCTTCTCCATACAGTCCTCCTGTGAGCTCTGCTCCTCCTCCTTCAGCACCTCCACCACCAAACACCCAGTACAACCAACAACCATTTCAGCAGCATCCACCCTACGCCGCTCCAGGATCCTACTATGGACAGCAGTCGTACCACACTCCGCCAGTGCAGCATCCACAACAGCAGCAACATCCCAGTCTGGTCCCTGCACCAGCTAATAATGCCGGAGCTCCACTCCACCCCATCGTTTCATACCCGTCGCCACCAGGTAGGAGCGAGTACGGCACCCTGAGTTCCTCGCAGAGCACCTCCGCACCTGGAGTCATGCCCATCCAGATGGGTACACCCCTTCACCAGTACAGCACCGCTCAGCCAGCCTCCATGATGCCGGTGCAGCATGGCTATGGTGTGGGTCCTCCCAGTCAGATGGCACCCACGGTCAATGGTCAAGGAAGCACAGGTATGTGGAACTGTGAACTGTGAATTAGCATTATTTTAACAATCTTTTTAGACAATTCATTATAAAAACTCCATTCTTCTTGGATATACTTTTTTATTCAGTGTTTTTATTTGTCCTATTTTGCTGCAGCCCAGACATCAGTCCACCAACACTATAACCACAGCCACCAGGCGCCTCAGAGCTATGACTCCTATGGCAGGGCTGCTCACAGCGCTGGTGGTGCAGACACAGACCGCCCCCCCTCAGGAACCCCCTCCACTTCAGTTCATTCCTCACCGGGCCGCCACCAAGGTAATGATGGCATTCAGATGTTGTCGTTTTTTTTCTAGACTCTGCAACATAAAACATTTGAGTGGAGTTGTTTTCAGCAGGTTCAGCATTACTGCTGCTCTATATTCAGTGTGCCTTATGAACAGCAGCTTAGAAAGTGTGCAGTGTTTTTGAATGAGGAGTGATAGTAATCAGGTTTTTGTACTTGGAGTATGTTTATGTATGTACAAAGATGGAAGGTGACCTGGTGCTACTGTGCGGTTACTTCCCAGACGATAGTCGTTTTAAAATATTAACATGTAATTTAAATTATAGCTTAAAGTTCTCATTAACACCAAAGGGAGGAGAAACACCACACTCGTGACGTTCTTTCATGTGATCTTCATACTGAAAATTGTCTCGAAGGGAAAACGTTTGTTTGACCCCACTTTACTTTTGTGTTTGAACATAAGTTGGTTACGTGTAAAATGACAGTTTTTGTTTTTTCTGCAGCCTAGTTTTGTAGAACGTGAGAGATCCGTATTTTAAATTCACTGTGTGTTTGTGTGTGTGTGTGTGTGTGTGTGTGTGTGTGTGTGTGTGTGTGTGTGTGTGTGTGTGTGTGTGTGTGTGTGTGTGTGTGTGCACAGCTGCGCTTTAGAGATGTTGCACATGTAATCTCTTGACCACACATTGAAATGTGCAGGTGCGAGCCTTTACTCAAATTTGAAGGTTTCAGGTTGGAGCTCACCAGCTGGTTCACTGTGGTTGTGACTGGTGTTTTTTTTTTTTTAAAGATCTCTTGCACTTGCTGCAGTTGCTCTTAATCATAATTTGGGATGCAGGCGCCTGTTGTCTCCCCCTGAAAAGAGAACGTATATCTTAAGAAATATAAAAGGAAGCCACAACATTTCTGCACATGAAACAAGTGATAGGTTCGCGACACAGCCACAGAGCAAACCAAGATCATGTCTGTACGCAATTGTCTGAAGTGGTTAATTACAGTTTAATCAAGTGGGCAGATGTGATTATAGTGGCAAATTAATGCAAATACATTCTATTTTGATTGTGAAACCATTCAGAACAGTTTGGTTTTTTTTATTGAGCTGGTTGAGCAATCCATAGACTGGGTGTAACCTGAGAAAACAACGTCGAGGGAACCGGATTCAGAGGAAATGACTAATTTGCATGTCGTTCAAAGTCTGCAGTGGTTTTAAGTTTTTAGTTTATTTCTACCAGCTTCTAATTTTTCCTCTATTTCTTTCTGGGTTTGTTTCCCATAGACCAGAACTAGACAAAGCAACCTGTGATTTCTTTCTTGAGCAGATATTTTAAAATATCTCGGCCTGTTTTAAGTTTTGCTCAAGGGCGTGTGAAAACAAATGGCTGGCACTGCCACCAAACAGCTGTTTGATCAGTGAACGGTTTGTTTACCGCATGACGGCCGCCGCCACGTCCGCTGTCAATCACCCAGTCTTGACAGTTCTCTTAATGTACCTCTCCCACCCCGACCCCCACCCTTCCAACAGGCGCGCAGTATGGATATGTTGCTAATAGTGGCGCTAGCTCTGCCTCTGCCACCGCCTCAGGCACAGCGGCGGCGGCCCCCTCGTCATCCAGCTCTGAAGATGATGACGATGATGATGAGGAGGAGGAGGATGAGGAAGCAGGTCTGCTCCAGCTTTTAAATCCCCCCCACACCCTCGTACCGCTTCGTCCATCCCCATTAACTTCTCGATTTAGCGTCTTGATCCTTCCCAGCCTTTTGATGGTTCTTCATAAACACACCTTCACCCATCGTCTTTACCATTCGTCACTGCATCACCTGTGATTCGCCGCCGCTCTTCTTCTCTGCGTCTGCTGACTGTCACTTCTGCTCCACTTACCAACAACACTCCTCCGCACCTTCCCCTTTCTAATAGGCTAATCAGATTTTTCCCTGTCTGCCCTGCTGCATCCTCAACTACAGCCTCCCAGAATCCACCTGTCACCCCCCCCCAGTCATCAGTGCTCGTACTTAATGTTGAACTCACCTTTTTAAACCTTGCTCTGTCGCTCTTTGCTTTAAAACTGATGTGGGATGTTGTTTCTGGGGAAGGTAAACAGGTGAGCACCTCAGTTTGTCGGTCTTCTGCATTTCTTGCTGCCGTCAATCAGTCAGCAGTTGCTGACTTCATGGCCTTGGATGCGAGTCTTATACTGAGCTCAGTTACAGGCTGTTTTCTGATGAAATGATAAGTAATTTTGTGAATGACAGAAATTTAATCTTTTATGATGAGGATTTGCTGCTTTTGTTGTATTGTGAACTTTATTTACGAACCTTTTGTGAGTAAAGTGCATCGCTGGAGAAAAAAATCTTTTTATGCTTTTGCATAAAAATGTCGGGGAAGATCTTGTTGATAAAAGCTTGTTGGTGCACACGTATACGTGTGCATGTTCTGTACAGCTCAGGTGTTCTGCAGGTGACCGTCCCTCAGGTGCGGTGTCATCAGCCAGAGGTTAACAGGTGGTTAAGTATAGCCCCTCCCCTGCCACCAGGTGCTGGGCTCTCTGCTCGTGTGTTTGCTGACTCTCCTGTTCCCCGTGAGAGAGCAGGGATCAGCCAGCGCTCATTAGCACGTCGCTTAATTAAATGGCGAGCTTGTTTTAGCGTTCAGCTTCTCCCCTTGAGGTTCCCCCCCGGATTCTCAGCGGTGTTGCTCGATCTTGCAGGACGTCGTCTGCCACAAAATACCCGACGTCTGATTTCTGGATGTCATGCTATTAATCCAGATTTCTCCCTCTTCTGCTTTCTCCGCGCTCTTTCCCCGTTTCCTCCAAATCCTGAACCTTACATAAGTGTTATTTTAGCGTCTGTGTGAGGGAGAGTAAGAGATTAATTAAAACATTAATTGCGGCATCAAAAACATTACGGTTTGACCTTGATGTTCTCGGTGTAGCCAACACCTCCCACCACACGAGCTCCACTTATCATCCACGTCCCTAGAGTGGAGCTTCACTGATCAGCAGGGGGCTTATCAGCCCGGGGGCAGGCGAAAGTGAGCTGGTGACTAAAAATCAGCTGACGAGTGTTTGAAGAAAAAACGAAGTGGAAGAACTGCTGAATACGTCTGACATAAGGCAACGCCAACAGATTTGTTCCTCTGGTTTTGTGTTCGCTTTATTTATCTGTGACCTGACAGGACTTCATTCAAGATTCTCTGATTCTGAGAGGAGGAGGAGGAGGAGGAGGAAGAAGAGGGCTTAGCTGTCCTCCTCCTCCAGAGCAGATAATCCAGAAGTCTGCTGGTCTGATTTAGTGGGAGATAATTGGATCCCATTCTGTCCAATGGGCTCTCGTGCCCGTCGCGTCCCTCCTTTCTGCCCACATGGATTAACGGGTCCATTCAGAGATTCTCCCCGTGTAATCCTCTGGGGAAAAACCTGTTTGTTATTGGACAGGAGAGGAAGAACAGTGTACATCATAATGCATTGCATCAGATTTTTTTTTTTTTTTTTGCTATTATTAAAAACGATTTTTTGAGCCTTAGTTTCAGAGCGTGCAGCCGCTCATGACACAGGATGTGTGAGGACAGAGGTTGTGGGTTGAAATGCATCATAGGCCAGATTTGAGGTGGGTGGGGGTTGGGTGGGGTTATACTGGCATCATTCGCTGCCATTATACTGTATTGACCAGACTTATTGAGTTTTGAGTGACGTCCGCTGCTGTTAGTTTATCAGTCGTGTTGCCTCCGTCTCTGTGGGCTGCTGGAAGAGCCGTCTGGGAAATGTACAACATCACCGAGTTAAGATAAAAATGATGGGGGGGGTGAGACGAGAGACAACACTATCACATTCTGCTGATGACACAGTTTTTTGTATTTTAGTAATAATTTTAATACAGCTCTTGTAATTCGTTTTGATCTGAGTGTTTCCTCCTCCACTACTGTTGTAGAAAGTGATATTTGTATTTACAGATACTCAACAACGTGTATCCTGGGTTAAACATTTCCTTCCTTTCATTTATTTTTTTAAGAATCTGAAGACCTGAGCTATCACTCGTTGTCTTCTTCTTCTTCCCTGCCTTTTCCTGGCATTTTTCCTTTTGATAACAAAGCAGAATACAGCAGGGAGGAGAAACGGAGCGTTCTCTCCATCAAACATATTCACTCTACGTTTGCATGTTCAGAACCCGAGTTCGTCCTTTCATTGGCTTGTTTTTTCTTTTTAATTCACTGTGCCTCCTCTCTCCTGTTCTCTGAGCCCGGAGGGAGTCCGAGCGCAGATGCTGCGTCACGGCCAAACGAAAATTGAATGTTTCGTCCTTTGTCCCTCTCCCTCTTTCCCTCCTCTTCTTTCATTTTCATCTCAACCGTCCTTCCTTCCCTCTTTTTTATATTTCAACCTTTCTTTTCAACTTGTGTCTCATGTTTTTGTGTTGGAGTTTTTTTTGTGCCATCCCTCAGAGCCCTTGGTTTCCTGCATTGACCCCTCTCTTTACTCTCCACCAGTCTATTTGCTTTTTCTTTCACTTTTTAATTTTGTCACTCTTTGCCTCCGCCTCTCCCAGGTGGTGATACCTCCTCCTCCTCGACTGGCAGTGCCTCTCCGGTGCCCAACAGCTACGACTCCCTGGAAGGGGGCAGCTATCCAGGTGAACACACATGTAAACAATGATAGACAACAGTTATAATTTTTATTTGGAAAGAAGAATTAAAACAAGTTCAGGGTGTAAACAGAGGTAACTCCCTCTCCTCCAGACTCCATGCCGCCTTCTAACGATATGACCAACCAGGCTCAGCCGTACGGTAGCTATGGTTACCCCAGCATGCAGCCGGCCTATCGGCAGGGGCCGGCCCCCCTCGCCAACTCCTCCCCCTCCCACGACCCGTACGGCCAGTCGAGCTACCAGCAGTACTCCCAGGTGAGGCCGTGGCATAATTAACTGCATGTACTCATTTCTTCTTCTTTGCACAGATTTGCGGCGAGATGAGTTTGAGCTGGTTTGAGGAGACCCCTGACAAAACAACCCCACCTTTATCTTTTAACGACTATTGATGCTTTGTCTTGCTGATCTTGCCACTAAGTTTGGCTAAATACGTTCAATTTCTTATCCTCTCTTGCAGAAGTAGTAGTCGTCGTTCTTGCTGCATGGCCACGCTTGTGTGGATCGATCACAGGAGTAAAAAAAAAAAAAAAAAAAATTCCTCTTCCATCCTCCGTCTCTCTTATCTAGCCGTTCCCGAACCTGTCCCAGCTGTCTGCGGCCCTGGGGGGGCTGAGCGGGGTGCCCGAGCTGGAGGTGGAGGCCCTGAGGCCGGTCAACCTGCTGCAGGAGAGGAACCTGCTGCCCCCCAGGCCCCTGGAGGGCCCCGAACCCAACCTCAGCCCCGACCTCAAGAAGGTCAACTGCAGCCCGCAGTGAGTCCAGTGAAGGGGGTCGCAGCTACTGGGATATATAGATCATGGCTACAGCTGCCGTTAGAGCGTGAAACTCACTCCCTCTCCTCGTGTGTCTCTGTGGATCAGCACCTTCAGGTGTACGCTGACGAGCATCCCCCAGACCCAGGCTCTGCTCAACAAGGCCCGGCTCCCTCTGGGCCTCCTCCTTCACCCCTTCAGAGACCTACAGGTACGAGCCTGATGCGTTCACCCGCGACCCTTTTTGTCCCATGTTTTGTTGCTCTCAAATGAACAAGTCACGCTGTGAAGTTTTGCAGATCTCTCGTCGTTTCCTTCTTGATCTTCTTTTCACTTCCTCTCCTTTTGTTCCACTTTTTTCGAAGCAACAAGACGCATTTACTCTGGAAAACACAGGAGCTGGTCATTGGTGGAATGAATGCAGCTTTCTGTGTGCAGTTATGTAAAAAAGTGCTCACAACATACTGAGACGGGAGTCTTTTTTTTTTTTTTATGCTGCCTGCAGTGACAGCAGGACAGGCCAGGGACCGGAGAGCGCTGAAGGAGATTGATGAGTGTATTTTTAGAGGTGTTCGCTGACAGGCTGTCAGAGGGTGCGAGCTGACGGAGAACAGCGACGCACCGACGCCGTGAGGAGAAGCAGGACGGGAGGTCTCCACCAGCTACGTGACTTTCATTCACACATTTGTGTGGACGTTTTGGCCGTTCTTCTGTGTTTTCAGACTCTGGCGGCTGGACAGAATCGTAAAAGGGGAGGAGGAACAAACGAGGAGACTGACAAACATGTTGATTTGTATTCAGTGTAGTAAAACTGCTGCACAACCTCGCGATTGTCGGGCGCTGACGCTTTGACTGTATCGCTGTGGATATGGGAGGTTTTTCAGTCACTGCTACATTCCCACTCCTCAAAGTAACGTGAGGAAATGTTTCCAACAAACCGACTGAAACCCTGAAAAAGGTCCCGTAAAGGACCAGAGGTTTAAAACTGTCCATGTTTCTACAGCAGCCCAGAAAACAAAAACCCCAACACTGGATCTGGTGAGAGTCTTTCACGTTATGAACATTACCAAAAGGTTTTCCTATGTGCTTGTAGAGAATTTCTGGTGACCCGGGTCATTGAAACATGGAAACATAAATGTGGGTCAAACAGACTGCGGTCACATTCCCCGTGAAACAGAAACAAAGCTTCTCTTCAGCTGTTTGCTGAGTCATGGATGGAGGAATGTTTTTTGAAAAGGTCACGATTGAGGGGGAAAAAAAAGAAAAATGCTAAAATGCTTCGGCTCACATCTTTGGTTTTCTTCCTCCTCTGCAGCAGTTACCGGTGATCACGTCGAACACGATAGTGCGCTGCCGCTCCTGTCGCACCTACATCAACCCCTTCGTCACCTTCCTGGACCAGCGCAGGTGGAAGTGCAACCTCTGTTACCGGGTCAACGATGGTACGAGTCCAGTCCGAGCTGGCGACGTTGTTTTCAGCTGTTCTCTGCAGCTTTCTGCATCCAGTCCTGTCTTTCTGCTCCGTTCACATCGCTGTGTTTGGTTCTACATTGTTTTGCAGAGGTCTTTACACAGTTTTATTGTTGTCTCTCTCAGTGCCAGATGAGTTCATGTACAACCCGGTCACCAGGTCGTACGGAGAGCCCCACAAAAGACCAGAGGTCCAGAACTCCACGGTGGAGTTCATCGCCTCCTCAGACTACATGGTGCGCTGCCTCGTCTCTCCTGACACTCTGGGTTTTTTTCCTCTTGCAGAGTGGTGATATTCGTTTAATAAGTGCGCTGTGCAGCTGTGAATTTTTTGCGTAGTGTGATTGTGTGTCCACTAGAGGGCAGTCTGGCCACGGTTCACGTGAACTTTAATTAAATGGCCAAAAGAGGCTTCTTCTTCCTTCATTTTTCCTTCTTCTTCTTCCTTCATTTAACAACATTTCCACTTTCAGTCAGCTGTTTTTGAGGTTTCATTCCACCAACGTGCGTCTTTGTTTTGTGCGTTCAGTTGCGACCTCCTCAGCCGGCGGCCTACCTGTTCGTCCTCGACGTGTCTCACAACGCTGTGGAAGCCGGCTACCTGAAGCACTTCTGTGAATCTCTCCTGGAGAACCTGGACAAGTGAGTTCTGTTGTCGTCAGCTGATGACGTAATGTGGCTGGTTTACGAGTGGGTTTGTTGGTTTGTTTGTTACCTGACAAAGAGGTTGTCATGTGCTTCAGGTTGCCGGGGGACACGCGCACCCGGGTGGGTTTCCTCACCTTCGACAGCACCATCCACTTCTACAACCTGCAGGAGGGACTGTCCCAGCCGCAGATGCTGGTGGTGTCGGACATAGACGGTACGTCGGTGCATCTTTAACACGGCTTCTGCACGTAGTACGCAGTGTAGCATGTGTGTGTTTTATTTATAGCTCAGAAACACTTCAAACTGCATCCTGATATTTAAAACAAGTTAAATTACTGACAGTCTCAAGGCCCATTTGTCACTTTCTCTTCCCGCAGACGTCTTCATACCGTCTCATGACAGTCTGATGGTGAATCTGAAGGAGAGCAAAGAGGTAGACTCTTCTTCTCTTCGTCTTTTCTTACGTTCTAGTTACTTCGTTTTTGTTCAGTTCAAACTCAAATTCCTCCCCCCGTCTCGCTCCGTTCCTCCAGCTGGTGAAGGACCTGCTGACCTCGCTGCCAGCCATGTTCAGCCAGAGCCGGGAGACCCACAGCGCCCTGGGCCCGGCGCTGCAGGCCGCCTTCAAGCTCATGTCACCCACGGGGGGCCGGGTCACGGTTTTCCAGACTCAGCTGCCCACGCTGGGCGCCGGGATGCTGCAGTCCAGGGAAGACCCCAACCAGCGCTCCAGCGCCAAGGTGAGGGCAGGAGGGCGGAGTTTACAGTTTTCGCTCTCGGTCGGTGAGGTTTGTTTTCTGTGGGTGCGGCTCTTTCTCTTCTCCGGCCGTGGTTTGTTGCAGCTGCTAAATTTCACCCGCAGTGTTTTTTGTTTTACCAACAGCTGCATTTTTCAGATGGATTTCGACACCTCAATGAATGTGGTGTGTGATTTGTAACTCCTAAACCAAACCATATGACACATGAAATATGGCAAGATGATGTCCCTTCACACACACACACACACACACACCCCTCCTCAAACCCCGTCATATTTATATCCCTGACACAACTCACTCTTATTACCGGCCACGATGTCACAATGGGAGCTCACGTTTCAGCGTAGAGGCGGAACGCTGCTTTCTGTTTTTGATCTGGAAAAATCCACCGAGACGTCACTGCAGCGGTGTCCAAAAGTCATGAATAAGATGAAGTTAGAACAGATGTGCGTCTTTGTTGGGGAAAATGGTTTTCTGTTTTCTAGATTCTGTTCTTTGCTGGAGGAATTTGAGGCCCAAATAAAACAAGGAAACGGGGATAATGTACAAATCCAGCAAATCAGCCCCTCAAATGGTGTCATACATCACTGCGTGGATAAATTTAAATCCATGCAACCCTTCCTCAACCTTTTATTTTTGTTCCTTATTTGTTTTCAGGGAGTGCAGCACCTCGGCCCCGCCACAGACTTCTATAAGAAACTGGCACTGGACTGCTCGGGACAACAGATCGGGGTGGACCTCTTCTTGCTCAGCTCCCAGTACACGGACCTCGCCTCGCTGGGTAACGATGCCTCCATCTCAACCTTTTGTTCAATGTCAAAAACTCAGCCATTTAGAGTTACAGCCCGTCAGGATGTTTCAAACCGCTGCCCCTTGTTGTTTGTTTGTCAACAACACTCCCCTCTGTCCCGCCTCCCGTCCTGCAGCTTGCATCTCCAAGTATTCGGCAGGCAGCGTCTTCTACTACCCCTCCTTTCATTACATCCACAACCCGGCGCAGCTGGAGAAGTTCCAGAAGGACCTCGACCGCTACCTCACCAGGAAGATCGGCTTCGAGGCGGTCATGAGGATACGATGCACTAAAGGTAACCCAGTCAGATATCTGTTTGTGACACTGGTGCGTGGCGGACGTCATCAAACCTTATTTTTCATCCTCTTTTTTTCTCCTTTTTTTCCCCATCAGGTTTGTCCATCCACACGTTCCACGGGAACTTCTTCGTGCGCTCCACCGACCTGCTGTCCCTGGCCAACGTGAACCCAGACTCCGCCTTCGCCGTCCAGATGTCGATCGAAGACTCCCTGGCAGACTCGTCTCTGGCCTGCTTCCAGGCTGCGCTGCTCTACACGTCCAGTAAAGGTGCGCGCCGCTCACGCCGCGCTCACTGGGAGGAAGTCTGTGTTTTTTTTTTCCACAAGCTCACCTCTGTGTGTCCCCGTAGGAAAGAGACGTATCCGGGTCCACACTCTGTGTCTGCCAGTGGTCAACCAGCTGAGTGACGTGTACGCCGGCGCCGACGTCCAAGCTGTCACCTGTCTGCTAGCCAACATGGGTGGGTCTCTGACACTAAAATGTCACCCTCTGTCTGAGTTACAGTCGTATGAAAAAGATCCAAATCAATTCACTGTTCATCACAAAGTGTTTTTCTTGAATCACGACGACAGAAAGGTTAAGAGGAGATGTAGAAGTTTCACAGACATTTCCCAGGTGGGCCGCTCTTCATCATCCCGTCTCTTCTCGTTCCAGCCATCGACCGGTCGATATCGTCCAGCCTGTCCGACGCTCGGGACGCGCTGGTGAACGCGGCGGTGGACTTGGCGAGCGCCTACAAGAGCAACGTGTCCAACCTGCAGCAGTCCGGCCTCGTGGTCCCCGCCTCCATGTGTCTCTTCCCTCTCTACATCCACGCTCTGCTCAAACAGGTGCGGCTGCTTTTACAGGCGTCGGCGCACACGCACACACAAACACGCTATGTAACACAAGTTAATTACCCAGACGCACACTAAAAACATTCAGGACCGTGGATAAACACAGGAATCCTCCTCTGTAGCTGTTACACATCTTAAAGTATTAATTGCTCCACACCCTGTGCCCGGGATGCAAAATGTCACACACACACAAGTTTCCAGTCATGCAGACCCCCCCACACACACACCCCACACGGGTGTGTCCACATTCAGACAGAAGCTCACACCCTTCATGCATGTGACAAACACCCTGAACCATTCATGGTCCCTAACGGTGCGAACAGAAATCAACATCTAAGAAATGACATCGTCTGTGGATGATTGTTCTTGATGACTAGAAGCTGAAATGTTATTTTCTCCACCATCAAGATTTTCAAGTTTTGTAAATGTCGAAACCTCAGTTTGTAGGATTGGTCTTGAATGATCACGTCAGGGATGGAGAATGAGGCGTTTTCTATTAGAGTTTAGCGAGTAGGATCATTTTGTTTGATAAAATATGGTATAAAAACAAGTGAATTCAGTATTTACAGTCCATAAACCACCCGTTCTGTTGTCAGACCAATGAAACTTGTACATATTTGCAGAAAGCGTTGCGGACGGGCACCAGCACGCGGCTGGACGAGCGCGTCTTCGCCATGTGCGAGTTCAAGACGCAGCCGCTGCAGCAGCTGATGCGGATGGTGCATCCCGACCTGTACCGGCTGGACAACATGTCAGACCAGGTGGGACGAGGCCGAGCCAAACTGTCCGTCAGTGTGTGAATGATGAGTCAGCGGAGTTTCCAGAGTAACTGGAAACCACCACCCTGCTGAACTGGTGTCGACCTTCAACAACCAGCACAACCAGCACAAAAAACACTTCACTCAAGATTTTTTGTTGTTGTTAACAGAATTTTTCAAATTATTTGAAGTTTGGGGTGTTTTCTTGTTAAACCGTGACCATCCCAAACCTTTGGAGTATAATTTTAGTCTATATTGATTATTATAATCGTCTTAAATGAGGTGGGGTAGGCAGGGATATGGGTTTAGGAATAATATGTAAGTGTTGTGACTAAAAAAAAAAGACGATGTGTTCTGCCTGTAACTGTATGTGACATATGGAGTAACACAAAGAACAAGCCGGTGTCTTCCTGCTGATCTGTGGCTGTGTTGCTGTGTGTGACCTGCAGGGGGCGCTTCACCTGGACGACGCCGTGGTTCCGCAGCCTCCCCTGCTCCACCTGTCTGCTGAGAGGCTGAGCAGAGACGGGGCCTTCCTCATGGACTGTGGCAACGTAAGGGTCTTTGTTAACACCACTCTCTGCAGTAAAGTGTGTGTTTTTTAATCACTTAACATCATCAGTGTGTATGTTTGTATTTATTGTCTCAACATGGCAGCAGTTTTAGCCAAATTTTTAGTTTGTTCCTGACTTCAGATCTGCAATAAGACGTTAATCTGTGTCAGGAACACGTGACCCGCCGCGCTGACGCGTCTCTCCTCCTTCTGTCCGCAGGTGTTTTACCTGTGGATCGGCAAATGCTGCAGCGAGGCGTTCACACGAGACGTCCTGGGCTGCCCCACCTACGCCTCCATACCCCCCAACATGGTCAGTGAGGACGCCGCTCCCTCCTCCTGAGAAGTCGGTTTAAAAACGACGCTTTCAGCGAGGGAGGCGTCGCCCACATCAAACGCGTCGGGAAATTACAGAGATTAGCCGTGACCAAGGAAGCGGCAGTATTGTTCTTCATCACCGCCGCCCAACTGCAGCAGTAATGACGCACTGCCCTGCATGTGTTCCCCATGACAATGAGTCACGGTGTAACTTTGCAGCAAAAGAAAAAAAGGAGCACTGTGTGTGTGTGTCCGTTTGCATTGTGCAAAAAAAAAATTACTCATGCAGCAAAACAGATCTGCTGGCAGAGCTGTTCTGCCTTTTAAAAAAAGAAAACAGTGCAGCTACCTAGAAAGCTCCGTCACTGCCACACTGTGGGTGTGACGGCTACACCCAGAACAAACGCTCGTTTACGCTGCTGATTTTATTCTCCGACAAAGGGGTCGACGCGTCCCAGAGTCAAACCGCAGCCCGCCTCAATCTCCGATTATCTGTCCTCCTATCTGAAACGAGTTTTGTTGACGTTGTGGTTCTGCTCTGTTTCTGCAGACTCACATTCCTGAGCTGGAGACTCCTCTGTCCGAGAGAGTGCGAGCGTTCCTCGACTGGCTGCAGGACAACAGAGCCTTCAGCTCCACCGTACACGTTGTCAAGTAAGGAGGAGCCGGCTTCTTCTTTTCTCAGGCCGTCACCGAAACCAAAATGTTTACATCAAACGCTGTCATTTGTGTTATTAGGAAGCACCGGCGTATATAGAGGTCAGAGGTCGTGGTCGGTCAAGCTGGTTCCCTCCTTTTCCAGCGTGAACTTTTACAGCCTCTCGTTTTTATGCGACACCAAATGGACTCGTGGTTGAAAAACGCTGAAGAAGGCATCTATGTGACGTCTTTTCTTAAATGTAAACTCCTGAGAGAATCATGCAGTTTATTGGGGTGACAGGAGATGAGGGAGGGAGGGAGGGAGGGAGGCGGCATCGAACCAGTGATGTCCAAGTATTATATATATATATGGTAAGAATAAAGATGACACGTCCCGCAGCGCTGTGGCCGTTCTCGTTGCACGAGTTCTGCGCGTTTCCAGCTGAAATGGGGCGTGACCGGCGTCAAAGTGAAAAACCTTCTCCCGGCAGAGGTTGGCCTGAGGTTGACAGAAAGGTATTTCCAGTGTGAACGCGTAGTAAGCAGTGAGGTCACCGCTCCGATGGCGGGCGGGCGTTCCACAGGGAACGCATTGTTTCTGCTTCCTCCCTCTCCTCCTCTCTGCATTGTTGCTCAATCACATGTTTACACCACATGTCGGGGGGGGGGTAACAAACAGAGCATGTGATGAGGTGAATGATCTGCTCATTTTTTATCAATTAATGTGTGTATAAATTGTCAGGTAATGTTGAAAAATGCACGGGTGACACCTTTACACATGTTTGTTTTGTCAGTTTCAGTCCATTCGTTGCTCATTTTGACAACATGTCGCACCTGAAAAGCTTTTCTTTTTTCTTTTGAAGCCGAATGGGGGGGAAAAAAAAAAAACAGGATTCATTTCTTGAAGAAATGTGTTGTTTTGACACCGGAACCAAAATGCAGGCGTCTGACAGCTGATCTTTCTTCTCCCACAGGGACGACGCTTCAGCTAAAGCCACTTTTTTCCACCACCTGGTGGAGGATCGCTCGGAGTCGGCCTCCTCCTACTACGAGTTCCTGCAACACATTCAGCTGCAAATGTCCAAGTAGAGAAAGTCGCGCCGCCAAAACCCTCGGAACCGGCGCCGGGGAGGAGCTCGGCCTCGTAGAGTGAGAGCTAGCGTTAGCTGACGACGGACGCCCATCGCATCCACAGGGCAGTTTTGGCGAGGTGGGTTACCTCCCCCGTTCCTTTTATTAAGAGTCTCATGAAACGCATCGACCCCCTGGAAGCTCATTGGCCGGCCGTGGTTTGAGCATCAGAAAGGGAGGAGGGCGCGAGTCGTAGAAATGAAGACAGAAATACAAGAAGAAATGAAGAAATTATTGAAAAGGCTCCTCCGCCTCTTCATTACGGTCAAGGTCAAAGGTCAAGCCCCCGTCAAGCCTCTCGTCAAATCCGTCGCTCATGAGAAAAGGAGGCGGGACGTTTCAGTTGAACCTGTCGTGCTGTCGTTTCTGTTTTATTTTGTAACTTATCCACTTCCCCGCTCCCTTAGTTTGACTTTTAAATGATTTTGAATACACTGGAGAACTGAAACATGCATTCCCTCCCCAGCAACAACTGTTGGGCTTTTTGTTTTTTTGTTTGTTTGTTTGTTTTCTTTCGGCATGTGCTTTTGAAACACGCATGTCACGGTTTTGTTCGCTGCTAGTCCGAGGATAGACGACGACCGATTCCACAGCGGTTGGACATTTTTTTTAAAAACCCTCCTCTCTGCTCCGCTTTGTCAACTGATTATGTCGAGGTCAAGTTAAACAACAACAACAACAACCCCACTCTCAACAATCATTCAACCATTTGTTTTACCTTTTTTTTTCCCCAGG
The DNA here is from genome assembly GCA_016785225.1 of Psettodes erumei. Lineage (NCBI taxonomy): Eukaryota > Metazoa > Chordata > Actinopteri > Pleuronectiformes > Psettodidae > Psettodes > Psettodes erumei. The sequence goes on along the minus strand of JAFBJZ010000777.1, from coordinate 19,826 downwards.
CTCTAACTCAAGTTGCTCTCCACTTTGTAACTATTGAAAAGAATCTTTTATGTGCGATAATTTATGAACCAGCTTATTAAATAAAAAAGAAAAACACAACTCGGCTTATTTCATACGTTTGGTGCCTTTTAACAGATATTTATGTTTTTTTAAAAAGTATTCTCATCAGCTGTTTAGAAAAAAATCACTTTTACTTCCCCGTTGACCGTCGCGCCTCATGTTCCCACCAACGCGCCGACGTCAGCGGCTGATTTTTGCTTTTCAGGACCTCGACTTCTCGACACCGTGACATCATCCGTCACTCCCTCCTCCTCATGTCTGACTCATCTTATGGCTCCTACTCATAAATATTGAGGTAACTTGAAATAACTGACAAAAATAGGCCTGAGTAACAATGACTGATCTCATCGTCATCTGTCACAAGTTCATTTGGATCCAGCTGTCCACCCACCACACCACTGCATTGTTATTTTGATTATCATTATCACTGATGAACTGATGCCACCCGGCAACAGTAAATATGTTGTTGTTGCTGTATGCGTTGCTGCATTGCTCTTAACGCACACAGCAACAACACTGTGCATGATTCAGCAGTTTTCTGACGGATGCCGCCGCCGCCAAGTTGCGTCCCGTGAGATACTCGGAGTTGAAACTGAAGCTGAACCGGTTTCAAAGTGCAGGACTTCTTATCAGCCAACACAGCAGCACGTCGATGAACGCCGTCTCAACATATTTCCCGTTGCTTTCCCACTGTTGTTCCGTCAGGAAACGGTTATGTAGGAAACGGAGGACTCTCGTGCGAGGATTAAGTTTGTTTCCTTTAACTGAGTCAGGCCACTTAAGACGAAGCCGTAAAATACTCTGCAGCTAATCGTCTGTAGTCAACACGCTAAACGGGGAGCGAGCTCTTCTCCGCTCCATTTGCAAACAGATCTGGCTCCCACATGGTCCGGCTCCACGCGGCTCCCATGGAAAACTGCACCCCGGGCCTCAAATATTTTTCGAGTCGTCGGTGCCAGCCAGACGGAAGGCAAGAAGCTGGAACCAGACGACTTCGCGTTCTCGGTTTTCACATTCAAAAAAACATTGTTCGGTACCAAAATATGAGTAAACGTGCCAGAGGGAGAGAAAAGGCCGATTCCAGCTGGAGGAGGATGGAGGAGAAGTCGGGTTTTTTAACCACTTCACTACGTTTTACAAATCTAAAAGTAATTTGGCCCGTGATGCCAGATGTGCGTTTTCACGGTCGTGCATGTGCGCAGGCCGCGAGCGAGGAAGCTCGGAGATTTCCTTTGCTTTTACGAAATCAGTCGACACGTTCGACTTTCTGTCTCTTTCTCTTTTTTCACCCCGGCAAACAAGTGAGCGCTGTTCTGCCAGCTATATATAAACCCCGCTTTAACCGGTCCAGCCCCCGTCATCACCCACCCGCCGCCAGGACTCCGCTCCAACTTTCCTTCTCACTACAGACCCTCTTTGATTTATTTATGACCATGAAGTCACAGTTTCCTCATGCAGCTGGATGTTTTACCTCATGAGCATTTTACTCTCCTGCAGCGGTTACAACTCGGAACGATACCGAACCGATAATTCCTCCTCACGGGTCAGAACCGCACTCTGTCCCGTAAAGGAGCTGATATCAGCTGATGACTCAGCTTCTCCAGCTCGGAGATCAGTTATGATATTTCACGCGTTATTACACACGAGCAAATTACACTTTAGCTTATCGTCTCCGATCTGTTTAAGTCGTCTCGTTAATCACTTTGGTCGACACGAGGTTACGAGAACACAGGCTTCTGCTGTGCGACTGGAGTGTGCGAATGGTGAAACACCGTGTGTGATTTGTGTTCCTCACAGTTGATGTGTGTTTCTCTCAGTCTGAAGGAGTAATGTCACTGCCTCCTCAGCAGAAAGGTGAAGACAGACCCTGAGCTTAGGACGGACGAGCTTCTGCTGCTGAAAGGTGAAAAGGTACATTGTAGTATGGTTCACTGAATCACACATTGAGATGGCGGTTTGGGGAGTGTGTGTGTGTGTGTGTGTGTGTGTGTGTGTGCGTGTGTGCGTGCATGCAGCTCTGCCTGACCTGTCAGGATGTGTGGTACAGACGAGAACCAGTAATGAAAAGTAAACAAGTCCATTTTCCAGCCGTTAAATGTTTTCACCACCTTGAAAAGCAGCAGTTCAGTTTCAATTTGAGCAGCCGTTAGAAGATAAGACCCCCCCCACCTCCACACACACACACACACACACACACACACAGCATCTTCTTCCCCTGAAAATGAATTGTCAGACACATGCTCAGCTCCGGCCCTGTGCACTCGGAGGTTATCTTCCTGTGATACGTCTGTGGGAGTTTCTCTGCGAGCGCAGTCTTGGCTTCAGTCGAAAGCAGTTGGTGTGTTCATCCTGTAAGCAAACAATGGGGTATTGTTCTACCAGATATATTTCGGATGGTCGCGGGCAGCAGTCAAAATAGATTGTCAACGTCTTTTTGTAGTCGGCGAGGGGAAATATTTGAGTCTGCGGCCAGATAAGGAGCTCGTGTGCCTTGTTTTCATGCCTGTGGTTCTCCTGCTAACGGTGTAAGACGCAGAAATGTGGCTGCGTGTTTTCTCCACATCCCTCTTCTACGAGATTTATTTGGGAGAGTTCGTTACTCGTGGTCGGACCGCAGACGTCAGTGAGCGCAGGAAGCTAAAAGTCCCGTTTCATAACACCTGTGTGTGCAAAAGCAGCTTTGTCTCTTTGTCAACGTGACGCTCTGTGGCGAACAAACGCCGTTGTTTGTTCAGCTTCCCCGCAGCTTGGCACCGCGACGCAACAGCTCGGCCGGCGGGAGGAGGAAGAGGAGGACCCGGCCGAGTTTATTTTGATGAGCATTCCTCCCTCAGACGAGTTCCTCAACTTGAACCACATGCTGAACGACTTCAGAGAGAGCGAATGCCGCGGCGCCACAGTCGGAGGCCTCAAGACAACTCAACTCGACAAAGGAACGTTAAATCGTCACTTAATGATCTTTTCCGGGGCTTTTGCTCATGTTCCAGATTCAAATTCACACTATTTTCATTTAGTGCGATTTCTCTAATAATCAGTAAAGTTTTCCCCCCGACACGCTGAAACACAAACCCTACGTTTTGACGTTTGCTCTGGAAAAGCTCAGCTTTTGCTTTTTCAGCCTGAACAACATTTCAGGCGCTCGGAGGATTTACTGCGTCCTGAGGCGGGTTCTGGTGCTGGAGTCGGGTGGACTGGGAGCAGCTCCTCTCAGCCATTAAAAAAAAAAAAAAGGTGGCAGTTGTTCAGTTCTGTTGTGTTTGGCCCGCGGCACCAGTTGGGTTTCAGACTGGACCCTCCCCAGGAGTCGTTACCTACTGAGGGCCCCCGGTGTTTGACGTGGAATGTATAACACCACCCGGTTACGTAAGAGGATCCTGCCTTTATGCTGCTCACAGGCGCAGCTCCTCAGACCTCTCAGCTTCCTCCTGTACCGGTCCGTCCCCGCGCCGACTCAGGAAGTCGTTTCCTGCTGTCAGATCTTGGCTTCCCTCTCTGGCCGTTTGAAACGTCTTCAGCACTTCCTCTGCCAGGGCAACAAAAGGAGAACAAATGGAAAATACCCCGATAGAAATCTCTCTGTCGCCATCCACGTTCCTATGCGTGCTCGCCATGGCACTTATGCCGCCGTGGTTCAGGGTTCCCATCCCGGCGGGAATAACCACACTAAAAATACATCCACATATGGTGGTGAGAACCAGTTTGGGTACGAAAACATATTGGACATTGTGCCAACATGTAGAGCACTTCTCCCACTGCTTCCTGCTTTCCTGAAGAATGTAAGGCAGCATCTTGGGATTGACATGAAGTAGAGATGAAGGAGGAGAGCAGCTCCTCCTCCATGTTGGCAGGATAGGGTGGAGGTGGCCCCATGGTGGACCCAGTGCATGCTGGAGCAAATGCAAACAGCCCACCTGGCCTGAAACTGCCACAGGATGTCTGATAAAGAGTTTGGATCGCCACCAAGTTCTCTGCAGATATTCCCGTTCTCCAGAGGATCAATCCTACCAAGATTTCCCCCGAAATTTCCTCTCGTGCCTCCATGAGGTTTAAGGTTTTAGCGTTAGACATTAGACAGCACACCTCGGTCTTGTTAGCTCGCTGTAGGAAAAAAAAACAAGTCCCTGGCGCTAACAGTTGATTGCTAACACTCCGTAAGAAGGTCGCCATGTTTCCACCGCCGTCAGGTCACTGCCAGTCGAGGTTCTTCGTTCCCAGCTGGGGAGCGGGCGCGGGGCCATGTGCCGACCGTGAACCTCGGCCAGGAATCGACTCCCTCTTCCGGGCGTCGGTCCCGACTCGCGGCCGCTCTTTAATGAAAACAAAGCTCTGTGAAATATGAGGGTTAAACGGTGAGGAATCGAGACGCGGCTCGTGAAGCTGCCCACAGATGGGTTTTCCCACAGGAGCCAGAGATTTATTAATAGTAACCTCCTGTACATGTCTGATTTTTCGTGGATTTACTGTCTCGTGAGGAGGATGAGGCTCCTCTTGTGAACACAAAGCTGGGTGTTTGTCTTGGATTTGTTTCCCTCTTCCTCTCCTCCGCAGCAGCGGTTAAACACCCTCTTGGCTTTGGTGGCCTCATGTTTTGACAGCGAGAGCAGTGTATCTGTGAAATTCTTCAGTTAACCCTCCAGTTTTCATGCACATCTTCACGCCAACAGAAGAAAAAATTAGTTTGTACCAGACGTCTTTAACACAGTGACCTTTAACCTGGGAAAAAAAAGCAGAAGAAAAATGTTAAAAAACAATCAGTCCAGATTCAGCCTTGTCTTCTTTTCCTGTTGTTGTGGAGACAGCGACAGGTAGGATTGTGTTGAAATCTGCTGCCGTGCAAGTGTATTTTAAATATCATGACATCAGCCTCTGACTCTGGCAGGAAACAGCTGTCTGTCTGTGCACGAGTCAGAAATCACTCAAACGCTCCCGTGACGAGCGTTCGCGTCGGGACGTCCACGCATACGCCTGTAGTTAGTGTGTGTGAGAAAAAAACAACAATTTGCAACATGCCTGCACATGACGGTCTGTGATGATGATGATGATGATGGTGATCCCATGTCTCGCTGCAGGAATGCCACATGGGATCACCTCGGTTCAGACTCCGTCACGAGTGCCGTCACCTCGGGGTCGTTTTATATAACCGACAAAAGTCACGTCCCGAGCAAAAGACAAGGCTGCGTGTCGTGTATTTATGTTGATATTGGTTATATTGGATTTATATTGGATATCTATTTTGACGGTATTTCATTTTGTCACTTTTCCACTTTGGGTTTAATATGAGGTGATTAATACAGCCTGTGGGAAAGCGACTGAGTAACTAACGATCTTGAAAAGTTTAAAAATGTGTTGCTCACTTTGACGGTGTGGGCGGGAACAACGTGACTCATTCATTTCTGATACTTCCAACAATCACAGGCCTGTTTCTGGCCCGTTCAGGCGGCGGTGAGGTCGCTGACCATCAGGACCCAAAGTGACCGCACTATCTACTGCGCTGCCTGGAAATAAAAGGTCGCGACCTGTGATATTTTCACCCCGGCCGGTGTCAGTATGTGCGGCGGACTCACAACCACTCACTCTTATCACGGCGTTTCTCTATTTCAGGCTCTTTGTGACTCCTGTTGTCCCGCACGGAGACGGAGGAAATCCAGCTGAAGCGTCACAGATTTCAAACGCAACACTTTCCTCAGTGACTGCAGGATGTTGGTTTTCAGAAGAAGCTCCTGTGTGATTCAGTTGTTAGTCAGGAAAAAATGATGTAACGCGATATACAGAGAGAACAGAAGTTTATCTAAGGGTCTTATCTTTGTTTATTATGAAATGACTAATTATAATAGTGGTTTAATAGTGAACGTTTATGAAAATGATAACGGATTCTACAGTAAATTTATTTGTTATTTATTAAGAGCAAAGAACAGAGGAAACGATGAAAGAAAACGCTCCACGTCGGTTACAGAACCATCCGCCGACACGGTGCGACTGAACTTTGGAACGCTCAGATAGGATTTAACTTTCTTATCACTAAGTACGAGCGGGACCGTCTGCAGCCCAATCAGCTCTGACGGCAGCGCTTTTATGTACAGGACATATTTTCCGTTGTGATCCACTGTGCTCTGTTTGTCCATTATAAAGTGACAGCTTGTTATCAGCACAATCACCATATGCTGTGTTGTATTGCAGGGATTATATTAATCTGTGTGTAAAGGGCAGTTAGCCACAGGTCTGTCTGGTTTGAATCAATGCACTGGTGATGCAGCATGTTTCAGCATTACCAGATTACATTTATGGACGTTTTTTCTTCTTTTTTTTAACCTGTCCTGTCCAGCATCTTAGGCATGTAGAGAATTATTGATCACTAGAGCAGCCGCAGTAGCAACACGTGCAAAGCTATCAACAGTATGATCGGAATGTGTGTGTATGTGTGCACATGTGTGAGGTGTTTGTGTGTGTGAGTGTTCCTACATGTGCTTATCACTGGATGTGGTTGTGTACTAACGTTTGGGGGTCGCACCCAGGGAAAAGGTCTCAAAGGTTATCAAAGAGCTGAACTGTTACTGTGGTCATCATCTAATCTGCCTTTATTCCTGTGTTCTACTACAGAGTCCAGTAACCGGGAGCGTTTTTAATCCCTCTAATCATATCCATGTTCTTTTGCATGCAGCTTCTCACTAGTAGCCCTTCGTATTGTTATAAACTGTACAGCGCAGAGCAGTGGGTGGTCCGCGGAGGTCGACCTCCAGGCCAGCGAAGTGACTTCAGACCTCATTTTGTTCTCGGCCTGTCACGTCTGAGGATCTGCTGGCTATCGCATACCAAAATCCACTTCCTCACCCCCATAAAACCTTTCTTTTTTTTTAGGCCATTTCCCCCCCAGTTGTGGCAGATTACGTTTTAACAATAAACAATAACACCACAATCCTGCTGAGGAGAGAGGGGAGAGTCTTGCATTTTCAGGAAAAGTGAACCCAAGCACAGGAGAACAGCCTGCGGAGTGCAAATAAACAGCTTCAGGCACGCTAAACCGAAAAACCCGGAGATTAGACATCAAATAATCAGTGCGCAATACTGCAAAGACGCCCGCGTTAAAGGATACACAAAGTCAAATTTATCTTTACTGGTCCAAACTTGCCGTCTTTGTCACCGGTGGGATTTTTGTATGGATTTGTGTAGACGACATATTGTTGGGCAGGCAAGAGGAAATCACCCAGCGAGCTTAGCAGTCGCTTGTGTCAAGCTTTCAGTGAGAGTACCACATAATTATGGGTCTAATCAAAACCCAAAGATAGCATCAAAAGGTGTGTGTGTGTGTGTGTGTGTGTGTGTGTGTGTGTGTGTGTGTGTGTGTTGGGGATATGGGAGCATTATCAGGCCTGTATTTACCATTTCCACCATGTGAAATTCGACATGCTCGCTCAGGATGTTTCCTCTGCTGCAGTCGGTGTTTTTATCTGATGTTCATTTTTATCACAGTTTAAGTTGCATAATAACGTTCAGAGCAGCATTTTTAGGGTGTGTGAGTCAGGGGGTGTGGAGGTGGTTTATGGTTATGGAGCGTGTTATCTCTGTTATCACGCTCGAACAGGTGACTCCCAAAGCGTCGTTCCCTCCTCAACACATTCTGTAATGACAGTGGATAAGAGCCGACTCACTGTATGAACATTAACAGATTAGGCTGAGAGTAAAGATGGGAAATATTCCTTTATTTCTTAGCAGCCAGAAAAAAATCGCCTTAATATTCCAGCAAAATTCCTGTGTGGGACATGATCGGCATTTGTTGTGATTCTGTTGTGAGCTACTTTTTGTAATATACTATTCAATTTACACATTATCCTTTAAAGTTGTTGTTGTTTTGCATTTTGGGGAAATAGACGTATTCAGTTTCATGCAGCATTAGACTGATACGTGTGTGTGCGTTAGGTATGGAGCTGCAGCTAACAGGTGATCATCTTATTTTAGCATAAACATCGGGGAAGCTAAGGGAAACGGTTAGTGTTAAAAAGCCCAAACACTCCCTGGTTAACATGTCGTATCTTGTTTTGTTTAACCTGCGCACTTATAGATGTGTAAAAATACAGTTTTGAGTTTTCACAAGGAGATGTACAGTGTTTGTTTGATTATTAGCTAAAAACTCTTCCCATGCCTAATCATGGTTCAGCAAAAACGTTTTTAAACTTTGTACGAAGCTGGGCTAGCTGTGGTTAATATAAGCAAATTACCTTTGATTGAATTGCTTTTATTTTAATTTTTTTTGCAAAATCTGGTTCTGGCGCCTCCCAGCGGTAGAATATCAAACAGCAGACTGCCTGCCGCTGATTTGACTTTGACCAGCAAATGAAAGGAATAAACCAAAGCATAGAAAGTGCAAATTTTCATCAGGATTTATTACGTTTTCAACAAATACAAAGTACAATACAAAAAAAACCTTTAAATTGACTGTTTTTAGCTTTTTAAATAAAAAACAAAAAACTGGCCGAGGTTATTAGTGCACTTGCGTTATTTTTTGTTTTGATACCACCACAGGCGAATATAGTAAATTTCAACATCATAATTATTAAGCGATTAGCAGTAATTATTGCTGTCATCATACTGCGCTAATCCCGTAATTTTCCTCTCGGCGCTTTTGCGCTTCACTTAATAGATGTTGTTCCTTCTCTTCCAGTCGTGTTTGGGGGATGGTCCTGCTGGTGGGACTGGCCTCATGACGTGCGTCTGTTGACAGTAGTAAAGGCTCCGCGCACGCACACCCACGGACACACACCGCGTCCGACTCACACGCTCTCACGCTCCCGCCGAGCTGTCAGCGAGCCCCCGCCGCTCCACGCTTCCGCCACCCGCGCGTCCCGTGCGCACCGCGGTGCCAGCCCCGCTCCGCGCGTCCCGGCCGTGCGCACACGCCTCACCCGCTCCCGAGCTGCGACCAGGACCGAGCCTGAACGGGTTTTAAACCCCGGAGGAAGAAGCGGGAGCATGGCTTCTCAAGCGATGGAGTGTATGAAGCTGTCGGAGGAGCAGGTCAAAGTGCTGGAGGACAGTTTCAAAGGCTGCAGGCATCCGGACGGGACGACGCTCATGTTGGTCGCCGCGGAGTGCGGGCTGTCAGAGGAGGACACACAAGTGAGTGGCAGCCTCTCTGCTTACCGTGTGTGTGTGTGTGTGTGTGTGTGTGTGTGTGTGTGTGTGTGTGTGTGTGTGTGTGTGTGTGTGTGTGTGTGTGTGTGTGTGTGTGTGTGTGTGAACAATATACTCAGGGAGACCGATGCTCGGATGTCAGATTATTTTGTAATTAAGCATATCATCGGGAACAATTGTGTTTTTCCATCTCTATATATTCTTATGTGCTGTATTTCCTTAATAGTCCCACAGAGACTTATAGTTTTCCTATATTTGTAAAATATCAGTTATTTTCTGATATGCAGTCACATAATTCTGCTGTGACAATTTTCCTGTCAAGAGTATTCACTCGTTTTCCCAATGCTTAAGAAGTACTGATACCAAAATGTGACAATACTCCAGTAAAACTACTTTATATGGGTAGCTTAATCCTGAGGAATACAAAATATTTTATTTTTAATCTACAAATAAACTAGTAGAAAAGTAAAACATATGGATTTTGCTCTATAATATACAATGCAATGTTGCCCAAAAGTACTTGAGTAAAGCACATAAAAACTGCAGTAACTAGAGTAAATATACTTTGTAACTTTACCTTTATGCAGTTTTCAGAAGTTATCACAGTCTCGTGTGAAGGGAGTTCACTTGTCCTGAGGGTTGTCACCATCAGTGTCTCAGTCAGGTGACTTCTGAGGAAATAAAATGAAAGACACAAAGGCAGAATGGACGTTCGTTTGTCTGCAGGGGAAACAAGTTTTTGTAAAAGCAAAACTTTTCATGTGTGAGTGTGGACGGTGACGGTCAGTGTTTCTGTTAAAGTGTGATGAAACAGTCGTCATTTGGGTGCAAACACACACTGATCACAAAGGCAGCGCCCCCGCTGATTGTCAGTGGAGCAGCTCCATGTTGTCTTTTCATAATGAAGTCATGTCCGAGCTGAGTTTCCTGCTGCTTTTCTCACAGGCGGGGATTCATCTGTTCAGGCTGACTTGAACTTTAAAGAGGTCATATACGTTCAGATGTGGGAAACACGTCTTTCCTCTGTGGCAATTAATTTACGAGGAGGAAAAAAAAACAGAATTTGTTTGGCTCCTCATATGCACCACAGATGTTAATCTGAGGTTGAAACAGAAAAGGCATCATATGCACCAAAAAGAAATCAAACTACAGCTGTATGACATATCTGTAGTTCAGGGTGTCAGTAAGCAACAAAAGCATATCAAGGATATTTATATTGTATTAGGTAATGCTACCTAGCAGCTTGAATAGATTTTCCTTTTTAGCAATGAGCTTATAAATGAGCGTATGACCACACAGAAAAGAAATCAGACAGCAGCTGGTCAGCGCAAAATCCCCTTTTAACAGTCATGAAGTGCAATAAGATTTAAAGATGTTGTCATGGTCGGCGATTAAAATAGAAAAACCGTCATTTAATTGAACATTACTCTGGTATTCACTCTGACACCCCCCCCACACACACACACACAGTTAAATACTCCCATCATCCCTCTCTCTGAGGAATGTCTTTGGACTACTGTAAAGTCTGTGCAACTTAGATGAGGAGCCAGATGTGAAGCTTCAGTGTAGCAACAGCAACAGCCGAAGTTATGCAGGCACCTCCAGTAGCATTCCCCAGATAGATGAGGTCATTGTATTGCAAGCATGCAAAACATTTGTTTTAGTGGTTAGTTGTCGTTCACGTTCAGGTAAACAACATGACAGGGAAACTCTGTCATTTGAGTTGACGTAACATGGGCTTAATTTCACGGGCACATTTCTGCCTGGTCTTTGTGCTCGTGAGACTGACAGATGGGTTGAGGTTGAAAGAGAGACAGAGCTCCCAGTGCAGACACTCCACCAATCAATAACCGGAGGACGGCGCTCACTGATTTTTCCACTTCGACTCCACAAACCAGTTCCTCCGGATTTCCCGGGGCCGCAGTTTCACACAGGCACAAAAAAAAATAAATCTGCCGCACATTTAATCCTGATGTGTTAACAGGTGCCTCGTGTAGTTTCTGCTTATTTAGAAAGAAAAGTCACATGAAGTATTATGTATTATAAGAGCAGTTATAGCATCATGAATGAAAGCCACCACCTCAGCAGCAGCTGCAGTAAATCACTGTTGTTTAAAGCTGTAAGGTGTATTGTGTACAGATGTACTTAAATCAGGCATACGTTAACATGGGGGGTGTGTCAGGTTGACTGTGCAGGGACATTGTAAAACTGAGATTCTGCTTCTTAAAAATACAAATACATCCTGTGTGAATCTGTGCAGAAAAGAGGCAGGTTGCAGATGAATGTGTCCTCACTCCATATGAAAATGCATTCTGAGGTTAGCTGATGCTAACTAGCTTCAGCAGTCTGCTGTCACTGCCAGCACCCATCTCATCTCATTATTACTACGACAGCAGACGTGTTTTGCATTTCTTGCTCTGCAGGCTGAGCTGTTTATGCAGCTCTTTTGCCTCTAGGGAGGCCATGAAACTAAAACTGAACTTTCCCAGTTCCTCCTCTGGTGTTACGGACCGTTACTATTCACTATATGCAAACGTGAGCTTAGCGGGGGCCGACCTGACAGGGAATCCCGGCCCACGCGGGGTGAGGTAAAGGTCGGGCCCCTCATCAAAAGCTTTTTTTCGCTGGCTCTCCTTTTTCCTCCTGCCGCACACCTCCTGTTTGAGTGTTCTGGATTTTTTTTAACAAAGCCCTCATTGGGGGAGGTTTAGCTGAATAAAACATACCACTCCCTGTTTCACATTAACGTCATTTACAATGTGCTTCAGCCTCTGTGCAGCACGTCTGAGCTCCTTTCACATGTTCGACTTGTGCTGCAGAGTCAGTGCTTCTAAAGGTAGAGTCAGGTTTGAAAGAGCTTGTTATGTAATCCAGCCACTGCAGGGAAAAAATTACACAAGCACCTTTGTATGGGTCACCGGGATTATAAATCTTGACATTATTGTAATGCTTTTACAAGACATTCAGTCATCTTTTGTACTTAAAACAAATGACCACAATCAAAACAAAGTACAAACCAAATGGCTTCTATTCAAAAACCGGATGGAAAAAGTGGCATTTTTCAAGTAAACCTTAAAAGAATGGATTTTCCTTCGTTTACAAATATTTGATGATGAGCTATATATTTTTCTCTTAAGATCCATTTCGCCCTGAAATCTGAAACAGAGAAGCAGCAAGAAGAGCCAAGTTCAGAGACGAGTCCTTGAATTGAGTTAGTCTCTGCGTTTCTAAACGCAAACCCAGACAGCTCCAAATGGGAATCTCATGTGGAAACCCTCCCTCCCGCCAGGCGCACGTCTCCCACATCCAGGCAGGGTCTTGTGTTTTAAATCTGGGGAGCCAAATCCCTCCCTCCTCTCCCCCTCGGCGTTATCGGGATGATGTCAGCGTTGTTGTGGATCCCCTGACAACGCGGGCCGCAAAACAGCGATGCGGCAGGTCACGGGTGTGTGCAGCAGCACTCAGCTCCGGTGCAGCAGTCATTATCTGAGTGGTCAGGGTGCAGACAGGCAACTGGATCCTGGGAAACGGGCCCAGTCAGTGCCTGCGCTCTCTGGTAAAATTAGATGGAAACATTTGTTTTCTGTGGTTTTGTTGATACATCGGCCTCGGGGTCACTGCTGTGTCTGCATGAGTCAGTGACCACGATTAGCCTACATGCACCGACTGAAATGTGATCGTGCACATAATAGGCATCATCAAGGAAACTAGCTGCCAAACAAATATGCAGAAATTTGTCATTTTTTAAATCCTGACCAAAATGTAACATTCTCTCATATGAGCCTTTTGTGTCATATTCAAATATTGTAGTTACATGCTAAACTTAAGCATGTTAACGTATGGACACACTAAAAAAAAGTGCACTTGCTAAGATACTGTAGCTTCATCAGGACGTGCTAATAGCTAGCACGTCCTGATGAAGCTACAGTATCTTATTAAAGCGACGTGAGATCATCCAACTCTCATGAAGAAATAAAGAAAGTGTAGCTATGTTCTCCTAATATTAAACAACTTCTCCTTATAAGTAGATGTCATGGAAGCTTTATACTCATGTAGTAGTAGTATAGCTAAAAGACTACAGCAAACATGTACTTTAGTTTAACTCGTGTTGTGTTTTGCTTTAATGCTCCCAGTAACCACAGCACATGTAAGCAGGACTATTAGGTTTCCCATTTAAAGCTCATATGCCGATTGTTAAGTTATTGTCGACATGTAAAGTAGCCAGGGGCCTGAGGATGACAACAGCACAACAGTGCGTTTGGAGAACTCGGTATTTTGTTCAAATCACTCTTGACAATACCAGAGCTCCACCTGTGGAACTTCTCAGGAATATTCATATCATGACTGTATTTTGTCAACCCGACCGGTTACCTCATCGCTCTCGTGTTTCAGGCTCTGCGGCAGGTTGTGCCAAACGTACATGTGACTTGTTTCTGCACAAAAACCTTCCTGTCACCTGATTATAACCCCTCCCTTGTGCGTGTTTGTCCCTCTTCTTTTCTATTTATTTGTTTCCTGCAGAAATGGTTCAAGCTTCGTAATGCGCAGTGGCGGCAGTCGGAGGGTCTTCCAGCTAAACGCGGCTCGGTGCTGGACTGAGACTCCTGGATTCCCCGGCTCTGTGCTGACCTCGTGTCTCCTGGACACGCCGACCTCCCCGCCTCTCCCTCCTACACCGCCCTCCATGTGTCTCATCTCTCTTTTTTGTATCTATGAAGCTATTTTAACTTACAGAATGTGAAGGTGTTTGTTGTTGCCAATTTAAACCGCCACGTTTACAGAAATAAACATATTGTTATTATAAGACAAACCGACTTGAGTGTGCTTTGAGGCTACTGTACTTCTGGGGTCTGAGGAAACTAACACAATGGTGGGATGAAGGGTTTAAAAAGGGTGGGTGGGGGTTGTTGCTTTTGTTTTCAGGCATTGTTTGCATGCATGTCCATCAGCGGGGAGCGAAGCTGGACGCCGAGCTGTTCACAGGACTATAAAAGATGTAAGGAAGCGCTGGGATTACAATAGATGCTGCTGGAATCTGCCGCTGCTGTCCAGGAACTTCCAGAGACAAATCTGGAACATTTCCAGGAGTAGAGAGAGGGGGGAGGACATGTGAGCTGACTGAACTGAATGGCATCATGGGCTCAACAAATGGTTGGTGATGTCATTTCATTGTCCCTTATTCTCCGTGACCAAGCTCTGTAAAAAAAGGCCGTGATCTCACCAGAAAGTTGGAGCTGGGTGCTTCAAAGTGGGGCGACGTTCATTTCATCATTTTTGCTTCGTCAACAAACCTGCAAACAAAACAATGAACTCTACTGACTGAAGTATTGTCTCTGTATTCAAATCCTAATATATAGTATTCCTCTGTGTCTCTAAAATGATTACAAGCATTAATCATTGAGCCTTATTTAAAATATAGATTAAATAACAGCATATGTACAATAGCGACAGTAACAAAGATGTTGCCAGCCTGCTGCCGTTTGAAATGGCAACTTGGCAAATTCTTATCATGTCAGATTATTTTACTTATTCCTCCCAATAACTGTCCAAATTCACTGAACAAACTTGTCTCTGTCACTGTGACAGCCGTGCACATACTGTATCAGGAAGGTTTAACTTTAAATTGTGAAAATTTAACCAAATCTGCAGATGTTCATCCTGGTTCTGGCCCTGACCATCTTATTTAAATCAGTATCATCTGAAAACATTTAATATGATAATTAGAAGAGTGGATTACTGCTTTTATAAAGTTAGGATATTTGTTGCTGCAGAATGGAAAGTGAGTAGGGATCTGCTGATTCCAGACTGAAAAGGAATCCTGAACTCTCGCTGTGTGAGTGACGAGACCTGAGGACGACGGGAGAAAGAAGGAGGATGAAGTTTCCTGCCAAAGAGAAAACGATCGTGGGAACCGTCTTCACAACAAGCTCGACAGAAACCGACACCGACCCAACAGGTACTTCAACTGCTCATAAAAAACACGCCGCTGCATTTTACAGGCTGCTGCTGTTTACACTGGCGTCCGCCGCACACACACACACACACACACACACACACACACACACACGTTGATAAAGCACCAACACATCTGCACTCTTATTCATGTTGACTGACATTTTCTCACTGCCCCCTGCCCTCGCTGGATTTAAGTCTGTTTTTTAAATTCTCTCGTGAGGACATTCGATCTTGGTACAGAAATACAAAATATAAACACACACACACACACACACACACACATCGTGGTGGTGTCTGTTTCCTGTGCCTGGAGGCATTTTCCACTATTCATTTGAGTGTGAAAGAAAAGATTGACACCCACTAAAGAAAAACAAACACACACACACACACACACACACACAAACCCGGAAACATACGGTAAAACAGAGGCTGTCCCTGTCTGAATGACTTAATCCTGTAAATGGGTTAGCTGTTACTTCCGGGGTAAGGGATGATTTTTACTTCCTCCTCCCGTCCCCTCCCTTACTCACTCACTTTATGACCTGATTCCTGCTTCAGAGCAATTTTAGCTAAGGAGGCCAAAGACAGAGCGGCACTTTGTGTAGTCATGTGTTTGCTTGGTCTTGTCTCCACACACATAGACTTGTGTTTGTGGATGAATTTGCTCTTTTTATTTCCGTACACTTGAACTTAAATCACAAAAACCGGGGCTTGCTACTTGAATGCTGCCAGACATGAGTGGATCATGTGACACACCACGTACCTCTGGGCTCCACGGAGCTTTTTTGCATCTCTCAGTTCATTGTCATGGTTTTACCACAACTTCACAGATGTTGTGCTAGATGTATATTTCATGCATTCAGCACTTAAATAAAGTGAATAAACCCCAGTTTCCTGATTACTGACTCAGGCAGTTAAAAGTGATGGTGTGTGGGGTCAGAGGTCACAGAACTGCGGTGTTGCTCCTCTCCTGCGCTCATCATGTGTGGCGCCTCAGCTCGCTGCCTGAGTGTCTGATGTTTCACCATAAGAGTCAATGAGCATGTGTGCAGAATTTGAATGGAGTCTGGTTTTGTCTGTTGCTAAGAAAACTGCGCAGAGCCGTGAGGAATGTGTCGTTTGGCGGCTGCCAGACTCGGCCTGCGTCACTCTGCACCCTGACTTTTTGTTAGTGTGACACTGATCCGGACATTTTGTCACTGACTTCTTAAGAAAAAACAGATTTATTTTGGTTTACTGACATCTCACTGTGGTTTATTGACAGTTTCTGCACCTGTAACTTTGTTATGATTGTCTTTTTTGGGGTGTTGGACTGTGAACTTGGGCTTTTGGAAATTGTGACAGGGTGTTTTCCTTTATTGTCTGAGATTTTATAGACCTGACTATAATGTAGGAGAATTTAATTTTGTTATTTTCAAAGTTCCATGTAGCAGTTTGTCAGACTTTAACTAATACGACAAGGCAACAAACCCATTGCACTCAAATCTGGAACCTATTAAGAATGAAATGTTTACATGTGCTATTAATAACCATGATAACAAAAAATTGTTGACATGAACCATTTAAAACACCCACAGATGTTATAATAACATCCAGCGCCGCTCGCATGCTAAAAAAAAATCACTATTAATGTTTACAAAGTCAAGAGCGCAAAGTTGAATTTCAAAACATCTGAGAAGAAACACAACAACCGAAAAAGACAAAAACACACATCATACGCTAAAGTTAGCCACTCAGCTAGCAGGAGAACTCTGACCATTGAAACCCATCAATTCTCCTTTCAGAAAACTCTGCATTACGTTCTCTGCTTGAGAGATTCAAGAAACGTTTCCCCAACTCTTCCTGCTGTTTTGCTCAATTTACATGAGAAAACAACCTGAGGCAAAACCATATTAGCGTCACAGTTTTACCTCATGTTACTAATTAGTAAAACACTGAGTTTGCAGAGTGAAGCC
Organism: Psettodes erumei; assembly: GCA_016785225.1. Lineage (NCBI taxonomy): Eukaryota > Metazoa > Chordata > Actinopteri > Pleuronectiformes > Psettodidae > Psettodes > Psettodes erumei. The sequence continues at coordinate 2,730 of JAFBJZ010000777.1, read as the reverse complement.
CAGCACCTTTACTGGTTCAACTTGATCTTAGTCCAAAACCACTGCAGTACCATCATCAGCGTGCTGCTGCTGCTCAGCACATATTTACCAAAGGGTTTTTGTTTGGAGAGAGATCCTGTAACTCCACCCTGACGTGGTTGTTTGTAGAGTTACACCAAGCAAATAAAAAATGAAACCACAGATTATTAAAAAGAAAGCTGTTTGTTGATCAGTGGCAACAACGGCCTCTGCAGGCGTAAGTGGTAAATACAGGATTTAGCCCACTGCCTGACCCCAGAAGCTAACAGCATCTTGTACACAAAACAAAGCCTATCAGTCGCTCAGGCACAAACACACAATCATCAGTACAAAGCAGCGATCACACTGTGCACTCTGACTGACTGAACACATCTGAACACACAGCCTGCAGCTGAAGCACAGGAGCTCATAGTGAGGTGGCCCCATAAAGTGTCAATCACATCCCAGTCAACCTAAGTTACAGAGAGCAAGAGGTGCTGATCTCAGAATTACAATGAAGTTACCATCAAAATCATTTTCAACTTGTTATTAGAAGGTCAAATATTTCTGTCGTGCTGCTTTACTTCTAAAAACTAAGCGGTTTGTGAGTTAGATCAGAACTTGGTGTAAAGAAGAAATGTATTAACCTGAAATATGAACCCAAACATCTTCATATCATAGAAGAATGCTAAAGTGACTGTCAGAGCTCAGTGATGACGGTTTAACCATTTCCTGTGTTTAGCAGAAGGTGTGGGTTGACTGCATCCTGTGTGAGGCTGTTGGCACAGAAACCAAACTGCTGCTTGAAAAGAAGGAATAAACAGTGAATGTTCTGACACGTATCTTTTCAAAGACGATTCACACTGTAACATAGGTATGAATAATGTTTTTTGTATGTGGGTGTGGACACAATAAAAAACATCTGAATATGAAAATGCTGCACATGATTATATTTATTGTTATTATATTATATTGTTATGTTTGACTAACAGTCCAAACCATATTTTCTGCCATTCTCCTGATCAACAGCTGCATAGTCATTGCAGAGTCATTTATGAAAAAGAAAAGGGCAAAGGCAAAGGGCGAGGAAGAAAAAGACTGGGTCAGTGTGAAACAGGATGTCACCAATGCAGGCTTTAAAATATGAAAAGAAAATATATTCAAATGATTTATAAGAAAGAAAATTCATTTAAAATTTTTATTAGGCATCAAAGAAACAGAGACCACAAAAATAAAGTTTAGGGTGAACTTGATCGAATTTCCCTGCCTCCTTCTGAATAAAGTTAAAACTTTTTTTTTTGTTTGTCCCCACACGACCTTGCTGTCCCAGGTCACGATCACGGCAGGATAATTCCAGATTAGCCTCCCAGCAGGACCAGGGCTCAATCTCCTGGTGACAAACCAGCACTGATCTACCACCCACTGCTATCTGCCACTAACTGAAATACTGTCACTGTCACCACTTTTTATGATAAAAACAGTGTAAAGGGGATTACAGTGGATTTCCATACTGGAGCCCCAGCGCCCATTGTCAATCAAACTGTGGCCAGATTGTGCGATGTTCAATAAATCATCACAACGGAGAAAGGAGAATCTCTGAATGGCAAGAAAATAAACACTCATCTGTCCTAAATCAAAAGCATGTGCTGAAACTGATGAGACAATGCTATTTACTGGTCTTAATAATCTAAAATATAAACCGAACTAGAATGGCACTCTGGAGAGTGTGAGAATAAATGCCCTATCTTGCAATGTTAAAATTCCTGGATGTGCCTCTTTATCCAGAGCCATACCAAAATTCAGTGCTTTGTTTATTGGCCCAAACATCATCCCTCTATGAAGTTTCATGAAAATCTGATCAGTAGTTGTTGTGTAGCTCAAAAAACAACAACAATTGGACACATGCAAAAACAACCTCCTTGGCAAAAGAGATGAAAATCAGTGTGTTGACAGGAATGGATACACACATGGATATGATATAAAAACTAAATCCAGCTCAACTGCAGAGGAAAAACCGTGTGGCTCACTATATCAAGCTGAGGCTCAGACAAAGTCTGCAGATCTTGGACAGAGAAAACAGGAACTCATGTTTTTTATTCCTAACGTAACAATAACTCAACTTTCTCTGCTCAGGTTTTGCCAGAAGTGCAGAGATATAAACCACAAGTCTTTCATAAGTCATAATACTGCAATCCAAACCTAACTTCTTAAAGGTTTTAAACATGGTAATTACATCAGACATATCAACTTGTTCTCAGACACATTTCTATACCTGATCTCTCAAACTCACTCAGGAATTTAAACTGATTCAACACTTAACACTGAATCCTTCAGCTTTTCCAAGGTGACTCTTGAATTTCCAGAATGTTTCCACAGACTTTCTCTCATTTGTTTCAGGTGGGCAGTGTTTGTAGCAGAGTCCGTGGAAAGCTGCTTTGCTGTCGCCAGCATTTCAACATGTTTTTAGAGACAATTAATCACATTAGAAATTTAAAAAGTTTTATCTATTGTGACTTCAACAAAAATTTGCGTGAACAGCAGATTCAAAATCTAAAGTGACAGAGATATTTCAGAAAATATTGAACCAAAACTCATGTCATTTTTAACGCACTTTATCCAGTGGGGGCACCACCAAATACAATTCTAGGATGTTTTGAGCAGTTTTTTTGAGAAAAAATTTTTTCACATTTTTTTCCATTTTCAAGAGTCAAAGTACAGTATGAAAATTTTCTG